>JAIGNY010000865.1:3637500-3762500 GCA_020152595.1 Chiridota heheva | reverse complement strand
CCGTGCTTTGTAGAAATACAAACAATTATATGTATGCATGTAGTGTACCATTCCTATCAGTTGTTTGCCTTATAGCATACCTTACAATGAAATAAGAAAAGAAAAAAACTTAAATTCTCATCAGCACTTCATATTTAAAGGATCTTTACAAGTATTCATGATTTGGATTTTTTAATAACTATATGCTTCAAGGAAAGACTAGGTATATTTATGATGGGAAAATCTAATAATCACCAACCTTACAGAACAATACTGCAATATTTGTTTTGTGGTAATTTCATTGAGTGCGTGCCGAGACTTAATTTTAGGGTGGGTCAGTCGCAAGTATACATTCAAATAAATATAATGATATTCAGACAATTAAATTTTTACTTGGTAAGAAACACTTCCACAGCCCATTTTTCTTTCACAACTCTTTTTTTGTTCCAATACTGTATCAACAACCCGTGCAGTTGTCTGCACAGATGCGTGTATGTCTGTGACGTTTTGCTTGTAAACACGATATCTCCTGAACAGTACATGATATGAATTGTGGGTGGGGCATAATGTGGTTTTACTCAAAACAGCTTGTAAACACGGTATCTCGTGAACAATAAAATAGTGGCATGTCAAAATTAGCACATTGATTAATCATGATCAAAGATGGTCCTTATCATTTTTGGTGTTGATATCATACATATTAGGGCCTAATGAGTGGGTGGGGCTTAGTGCAAAAATCATGAACTTCACATTTTTACAAGTGCATACCAGTTTTGCTTCTTATGTATCATGCTTATGTTGTTCGTTATATAGTGTGCACATGCTTATGCTGTTAAAATGTCATATTTGATTTATTTAATTCATTTTGAAATAAAAACAAATATATCTTGACTCCATCCACGACCTGTAAATTTCTATTAAATTTATCTCTTTTATACTGTTGTGAATTACTATTTTTTCATAAACCTAATTTCCTTTGCTTATTGTCTTAATCTCCCACCAAATAGGCTTACTTCTTCTCAACATTCCATTCGTTTTATAAGTCCCAAACTCTGGAATTCTCTCCCTTCCTATATAAATGCATTAGCTTCAAAATCTTTGTTTAAAAATCATTTAAAAGCGTTCTTATTCTCACATTATAAATACCGCTCTGCCTTTATATGTTCTTGGATCAATTTTATCCTGACTGATTTGCGTTTTTTTCTTCTTCAAATTTGTCTTTTCCTGCAGTTTCCTATTTTGTAGATTCTTTCTTTATTTGATCACATTTTTTGCCATAATCTATCTAAATACGACTAGTCTTACACAATCATTGTTATCATTGTTATAATCATTTGTGTGTGTTGGGGATCTTCGTTTTTGTGTATTGCGTTCTGGAGGCCACACGTTTATAGGTTACTCCAACTTCCTGAGTGGCGCTCCTAAGCCAATTTTGTAATTAATGAATGTATATATCAATATCTTTGTTTCATTGTATGTATCATTTTGTACACCTGTATATATCTGTTAAAGTGTGCTTGAATATTATTTGAATCAATCAATCAATAATAGCATTATTGTTCTCCCTGGACAAAGACTAAATGAAAAATAGACGGTGTTAAGATGGCACCTTTGAATTAAATTCCTTCTCAATGCTGAACAATCGCAACAGCTGCGGGCTGGTCATCATTATTGTGTTTGTATAATTATCTAAAAGCTTAAAAGAAACAATCATATCATGACATTGTCAAGCTAGATGTTCGGTTGATTATCATTAGCAGATAATCTATGGCTGTTTAATTATGTATATACACACACACACACACACACACACACACACATATATATATATATATATATATATATATATATATATATATATATATATATATATATATATATATATATATATATATATATATATATATATATATATATGTATATACATATATATATATATATATATATATATATATATATATATGTATATATATATATATATGTATATATATATATATATATATATATATATATATATATATATATATATATATATATATATATATATATAAAATATATATATATATACATGTATATATAAATATATATATTTATATGTATATATATAAATACATATATATGTATATATATATATATATACATATATATATATATATATATATATATATATATATATATATATATATATATATATATATATATATATATATATATATATATATATATATATATATATATATATATTATTATTTACATTTTCATTATCAAATAAGTCAATAATTCAATCTTGTTCTTCCTAGTCGTACCCCTTCCCCTGTACCCACACTTTGTGGTGATATATTAAAAGTGCATAATATTCTTTGATCCAATGCCCCCTCCTCTCATAAGTTCCCTATCCATTTCCCTATCAAGTTATGTCCCTTTCCCAACTAATGGATGAAGCTTGAGAGCCATTTGGATAAGGATGAAATGCCTCTCCCTTCCAATGACCTTACTTCCACAGTCGCCTAGTACAAAATTACTTCAATTATATGACTATAATATTCAACATTTCTCTGTTTGAGAGCAAAGGGCCATGAAACATGCTGATGGAAATACAAATCGGGTCTTACTGGGGACTGTAACTGATTAACAAAATGAATTTAATTGGAGTCCCTAAAATAACGTTATCATCCCACCTGCACTGCAACAGCTTCCAAAAAAATAAGGCGTCGAAAGCACACAGCGTTTTGATTTCTGGTTATTTATTCTTTCTGTTTGCACTTATCATTAGTTCAAAGTTGTGAAGAAAAAACAAATCAAAAAAGAAAGAAAGAAAGAATTCAACAAATCAATTTTAAAGCAATAAATAAATCAACAAATAAATAAGTGAATTGAAATAAGCCAGTACTAAGCCGTGAGTGGTTAAACATTTATTTTTTGTTAATGTCTAATAAATGTATTATCTAGCAAAACACTACTGTGTTGATAAATTGAAATTACCAACAGGAAACAAGTGCTGAAATTGATTGAATTCGCGAGTTGTAAAATTGCTGAATTGATTTACTACTGCAAGTTTTTGAAGTCCAAAATTCCTTCAAAACATAAACTAACTATCTTGGAATTTTCTTTGAAAACCATTATCTCAAATTTTCGGTATTACTTCAATTGTAGTAGCTGGTGAATAAAAACTGTCGAGAGGAAGATAAACATAGGTTATCGTGTAAGGGAAACAGCTATCAAAAAGCTGTATTCAACAAAGTTGGTTTATTTGTGGAATAGTGCCTATTTTTGAAAGTAATGTATTTAGAATAGGTAAATATTTCATTCCTTATTCTTTAATGGTGACTGTTTTGATGTTTTTTGATGACCGTAAAGACATCAGATCAAGAAAACAAATTCTCAAGGATGTTCGAGGAGTAATGCAAGAAGGAGTGTTTAAAGTTACCTTGAGATAATTAAAGTTTCTGGATAAAAATAAGAGCGTATTCTGGTGAGATAAGTGTCTGTTTTGTTATATGTATATAACTGACGAAGTGAATATAACTATTAATATGAACTATAACTGAACAAAAAATGTATCCAATTAATGCAATTTTGTTTGTTAGCTTCTTGTGTTAGCTCATTTTTGTGGCTTTCTTGAGGGGATATGAAAATTTACTATGTCCTTTACGCTATACTTAATCATTGTTTGATATGTCAAAGACCAAACTGCTTATCAAAGGATTACATTGAACAGAAAGTTAATATGACATAGTCGAAAGGTGATCGGAAAGAAGACTGAGATTAAAGGTTTTTGCAAAGCTTAGAGCATTTGTGCAATTGGGTAAAATCTAATAGACAGTAAAAGTTGGTACCATATTGTGTGAATTTGCTTTTTCAAATATTCATAAAATCTTGACATATTTGCAGTTGATCAACAACAACTTCTTTTCCCTCTGTGAAGAAAAGAAAACACAAAAATATGTAACAAACACATTATTCGAATAAATGAATGAACGGCACTTAATCATATATTTTTGAGTGCATACTTTGTAGTCACGCTGCCAACATTTTCCCACAAATATTTTTGACAAACACTTTTCTCCCGACACTTCACATGTTGTTTTTTCTTAAACTCTCTGCATTTGCAATTTCATGCGAAACGAATATATTTAAAAGTGGGTCATTCAAATCCTTTCCCAAATAAAGCAGTTCGATGTTTGTAGAAATGGTTTTACGAAACTTAAGCTGTCGTAATAATCTATAAGCTGTGACTGAAGTGTTCTACAGCTTTGAAAAATATTGGTATAAATGACAACGCATAATATTAAATGTCACAGTTGTGTTTTACTTTATTACTATATATATTTTCTGGTTCATCAACCATTCAAGTTGCCATAGTTTGATAGAAATTCATTATTTGGTTGCACAAATTATGATAACCCGGCCGATATTAAAAAAGATACATATTCGCCTGCTTTGCTGACAAGTTCCTATATTAAAATAAAATTGAAGATATTATAAATGTTTTGTGAGTTTTTCAAATGGCTGTTGTTGGTAATGAAATAGCATGCATGTGTTTCCTCGTCAGAAGATTTATATGAGCCTTCTTCACAGCACTTAATCTCGAGCGCCTACTCGTCATGCTTAAATGAAATTCGTTTCTCCCATCTATACATACTTATTCAATAACAGCAATTTATTAACTTTACAATCCATTATAGACCAATTTTTTTGTTTGACAAAATATGACCACTCATTCTTCACATTCTATTCAAATCAACTTGATATCTGAACATATTTAATGAGGCTTTGGGAGTTGTTGTGTAGATAGGTAAAAACTGGCGTCAGGAAGCGGCGAGGAAAAATTAACCTTATACAATAAGTCTAAACATATGCCATATGTAATTTAAGTTGTCTCATCAGGTTTATGACACGACTTGTGTTTTAATCTAACAGTGAAGGTCATCAGATAAAACAATAACAAGATTGAATCAACTGACTCTCATAAACTACAGCAATTTTTCAATTGTGATGCAAGATTTGAGCTGGTGTTTAAACATACCAAAACACAATACCAAAAAAGTGTCCATCATAACTTACAAACTTTATCTTGAGCGCGAGTGTTTTTTTTTACATTGCGACAAGTAAAAAATTGATCACTTTATAGCAAAAGTTAATGTTTCTCTGCTTTCTGTGACTTGATGAGTCACGAAACATGCAATTTTTCGATGTCTTTTGTTGAATAAATGAGAAAAATGCATTCCACTACAAATCAGTTAGGGAGAACGGAACTGACTTTTGTAAAGACTTTTACCTGGGTACTATCCCTAATCCAACTTAGCGAGAAAGAACATTGCACGGCTTTAAGTCACCATTGCCCCAGTAAGAAATTAACGATTCTAAACATTGCATAACAATATAAGGTTGTAAAAAATCTACGACATTAAAAACCTCTTATACAGAAAAACCTTTGTTCAGCTCTACTTCAGAAACTTTACAAACTTTACAAAAAATCAAATACTATTCTACTCAGAATTTAAAGCAACATCTTATAGCTTAATAGCATGTCAAGGCCAGTTCTGCTTCTAGGCGATTTTGAAAAAATGCACTTTAGGTTCTCAGGCATATAACAGAGGTTTTTCTTTTTGATAACTTGACATTCAAATTTTTCCTTACGTCATTACCATTATCAACAAGTTCCTCTTTTACACCACTGGGTAAACTGCCAAGCATTACCGACCTACCGATTTGGCAGTTGAAGCCTTAAATAAAATACAATCTTACAACTGAATGTCTGTTTAAATTTTTATAGAAATACAAAGAACGGTGGTTTCGGGCGAAATAGAAAGCAGAATTCTCAGTTTCGGCATATATTATCTCATTTTAACTTGTTTGTATTACAAGTGTGTGCAACGTACTTGACAAGTACGTTCTATCGCATTTGTGTATGACAAATAAAAGAAAAATCAACAGGGAGTTTAAAAGCATATAAGTTTACCTCGAGGTTTCCTATTTTTATTTAATGAATTACTTAAGAATTATGGCTCACAAGAGAGAACTCTGAACATGAACTTTATTAAAGATGAAAATAATAGTGCATAAGCCCGTAAAATAGAATGACAAACTAACTTTATTGATATAGTAATATGATAGTTTCTGAAGTACACGCGGGACATTTTGTTCCATATTTTCAGAGCTCTTATACTACTGTATACGTGTATAACTATCGATCACTATAAACATTAAGTCTCCCTTTCGCATTGTTTTTGTAATAATCATAAGATATGCATAATATATACTGTATTCAAGACCCAACTGAATTACATTCAATATCAAAAATCAGTGTAGAATTTTTCAGTATTCCACGCTGAATTTATTTAATTACGCAAGACAAAACTTTTTTGTAATCAAATAGATATTGATTTCCAATAACAAAATGTCTGAAATTTCACGGCAGGTTACGGCGTAAGCAGTATTTTTCATAGGATTGCAAAATAAACTTCTAGGAAGATATTCATGATGAATCGAAGAATTATATTTTGAACTTATTATGAAAATCAAATAACGATTTTATGAGAGAATATTTTTCTTTACAACATGGCGTTTATAAATACGGCTCTATATGAAGTTTTCGTAAGATTATTACATACCTATGGATTCATGTGCCAAAATCTACTAATATGTTTAGAATCACCTTTTTTGGTGGATTCGAAAACCCTGTCAAATTTGTGTCATTAACAATCTTCTGTCTGATTAAGGATCTTTGGCAGATGTTCCGAGTTGAATAGAGTTATTGCATTTATGTTTTTTGCCATAGTATGTTAACAAACCATTATGCACTGTATTTATTTACTGTATTTTTGTGATTTTAGTCAGTGGTTTAACTCCATTGAAACTTTAATTGCATTAATTATTAACTGCAATGCAAACACATTTGAATGTCTGAAATTTAAAGCATTACATGTCGGCCATTGCGACACATATTTTGCATTGTAGAAAAATTTGATAAATCTGAGAACTTAAAGACTTTTTTCAAAATTTGATGTTTTTTAAATGCAAATATCGGGAAATGAAACTAATTCTGTACCAGTGTAAATTATAAGGGTGGTAAAAAATGGAAAGGTCAACCATTAAATTAATATGTTAATACTTTGCACTGTCTAAAGTTTTGAATTCCAACATTCACCAAAGACACAGTGAGCAGACTGATTTCCCTTTTATCGTTGTGGCATATTTATCAAGAAAACAACGTCTTAGAATTGATACAATTGCAGATAAAACAATAACTGATTGCTTTCTTTTCATGTAATCTCTTTGTGGCTTAGTTTATAAAAAAGTACCCACCGATAATTCAAAATCTTACTATGGTATCTTTAGAGATTTCTTCAAGATTTTCTTTAAATTAAATCTCCGTATGTCCAACAACTGACTCCCTGGTAAGTGTTTAGAATCTAGGACAAGTTTACTTACATCAATCGCTTTTTTAATTGGCCAAGTTTTCAAAGAGAAAAGGAAACAAAACAGAAAGTAAGCCATACTTCACTTTAAACAAAACATACAAGTAAAAAACAAAAATATTTTGCTTCCTAATATAAGACACACGTATGAGCAATCGCCTAAGTGGAAATATGATCTTGTAAATCGCAACAGCATTCTAAAGTTAATCTTAATCTTTTACAATTTATGTTTTAACTATGACATGAAGAGGAACCCAAATTGTACGGGTGATTATATAAATTCTTAATTTACGTATTTGGATCATGTCAGCATTGATATACCTTTAGCTTAAATAGACCACATTAAAATAGTAATAGTTACGATCCACCACTGCGAGTACGAATCTTACTTATATATTTCAATAAGTATTTTTAGACCTTTATTGATACCTTCTGAGTGTAGTTTAAACTTTTCAAGGTTTAAGTAGTCCCAAGATTCCGAATTTACAATCTGTTATTCAAAAATGAATCCAAGTCTTGTATTTCGTTTCCCTTGAGTGAGTACGAACAAGAAGCCATATTTGCTCTAATTTTGGTTCTAATTCTAGTTTCCAATGGCTTTCTCGCAATTCAGTTATGAATACTTTCTAAAGAATATAATGAATACTGTTGTAGTTTAATATTCTTTAATAACGAATGACTTTCTAATGATTTTCACCTTAATAGATTTGTTCTGCACAATGCTTATAAATTACCTTATCCCATTGATGCATGTTACATGGTAATCAAATTATTGATTTAATTATTCCTTTTTACTCCTTTTTTACTCATCACTGTTTTCTATAATTGCACATATTTATATCTTCTATATTTCGTCTTCTTGTTTTCTATCTGAAATTTTCAACACCACTTTCTGAAGATATTATCTTTTGCACTTTTATGATAAACATAATAGTGCGTTATCATTGCCTGATGGACGTATTTTGACCGCCTGTTTAACCTTAACGAGCCTCATAGTCTGTTCTTGACCTAAATTGATTGAAGATCTGGGTTTGTTACCGGTACTCATTTTAAATCAATTGAGAAGACTTATACGATACTTTCTTTTCGTTCACAGTTTCGCCATAGGATATTATATTTCTAAAAATGAAAATTTTTGAGATGTCTGTTCAAGTCGGTCACTGACCACATGAATCTTTTCTAGAGGCCTTTTTATATATGAAATATTTAAAGATGAAAAGCTCTATTATTTAAAGTTCAAAACTTCTGAGAAATAGTCCAACTTTTTATTGATGAATTTTGTAATAAACTTGAGTTGCAAGTTTGAACAAATATTTCAGAAAAACCTCCAAGGTATATATTTTAAACCCTTCTATTTATGGTTAAATGTAAGCAGAAATGATATCGAAGTGCATAACGCTCTGTGATAGACAGTATCGTAAACGTTTAAACGATAGACCGACACATACATCATTGCTTTAGTTCCTAACTAGTAAAGATGGTAATTAAAATGACGATAATGAGAACAGTGATGATGACAGCGATACACTTTGATGGTGTGGAGACGATAATTGTTAATATGGACGATAAAAGTGACGGGAAAAGTGCAAACGATGACGATGAAGAACATCATTGTGTTGATTCTAAGTATTTATGAGCGGAGGTGTTTTTTATTTAAAAATCGGACTCAAAACCGCTTTAATGTACGACGTTTGCTATTTTATACAATGATCTACAATTAAAACAGTTTAAGTTTCCTTCATACAGTAGGTCTGTAAGTATACGCTGCTAAATCACATTTTGTTTATAAATTATAAACCCGTTAGCATTCCCTTGTTTATATTGACCAATCAATGTTAATACCTAATAAAAACAGCCAGTCTTATGATTACTGTATGTGTTGCAAGTACTTAAATGAGTTAATAAATTAATTTATGTAATTCATACCCAATATATCATGGCGTTTCTAAAGCCATTTTGGACTTTCAGTAAATATTTACGTCCTGAAATGTCTTCATATATTGTAAAACGCATACTCACTCTCGATATGCGCATTGATATTTGTATTGATAATTTAAGATGGAAACAATTAAGTTCATATTTTCTTTGTCGCTGTGTAAATCATTGAAAAATTTATTTGGGGATTTAAGAAGCAGTAGTATATAAAGGGGGTTCTAGTACACTTATTATAGCGCTTTAATCACTGTTTTTTTACCTTAAAACGAGTTGGGGGTTCTGGCACACCCATTTTAAGACTCTGATTACCGTTTTTCACCCTAAAATGAGCTGGCCCAGGAGTGGGGATCCTGGTGCGCCCCCTATATTGAAAATTTATGACAGAAACAGATTTCTTTCTTTCTTTTCTTCTTCTTCTTTCTTTATGTTCTTAATTATTATATTTCTTTATTCTTATTTTTTATTTTTTAAAGTTGTTTTATCTGATTATTTTTTACTTTGTGTATATAACCCTAGAATTAAAGCACCGATGATAACAAACGATAATGCTAATTTTCCATTTTAGTTTCTAATAGATCAGTTCCTTCTAATTTAGTATCAACGACCGTTCCTGTATCAACATCCATGGGATCTACCGTATTCTACCCCCAAATCAAGAACTGGAGGTTCTGGGGCTGTCATGGAATTTCTATTATGGAGCTTACTAATAGTAAGGTCTTTAACAACAATAATATTATTGTTGTAGCCAATTTGGGTATCTATACGCAAAAGCATATTGCTAGCAATCATGTATAAATCTTGACCCAGACTGAAGTCTAAAGCAGTTGAGGCATAGGTCAGGGTATCTTGATAGCGTTGAATGGAAGATGGGAGAACTATAGGAGCAGCCACCGCATCCTGAGTCAACAAAAAAATGTTGCTGAGCATCCAGACTAGTACCACCACCAAGAATTTGACTGCGAGTTTGTGCGTGAGCACCTATCATAACCCACACAAGAACACGAATGCTGCCATTGATATAGCTGGTACCAAGGTTTGTGAAGCTATCACCAGTTGGTTTCTTTATTTCTAAATAATCAGTTTCCATGTTGAATGGTTGACTGATGTAGTCGACGGTGAGCATCACTGCTCGGTCACCAAATGACATGATTTTCTTGTCATAGTAATTGCTGCTGAGGTGGAAATTCGAGCTAATGATACCCTTCTTCGCCATGTCGTTGGCCACATATTAGGTATGGTGATAAGTGGCTGGGTACCACTTTCAGGATGTCCCTAGCCCCTGCTTTGGAACCCCTGGTGGGGTCCACTGGGTAACTTCCTGCGAAATCTCAAATTCTTTAAAGAGCTGATTTAACGCCCCGTCACTGTACGGGTTATTGTAAGGATCACAGTTATCCTCACCTTGTAAACGAACCTTTAAGTCTTTTCAATATTCACCGTATTGTGTAGTACGCATGGAAGTATTGTGTACACATGAAAGCGATAAACCATGCAAACAGTCCAGTGTCTGTAGTGTCTGTAGTGTCTGTGAAGAAACACCACCTCCATCCGTGGCAATCTACAGGCAAAGTTTAACTGTGTTTGCCAAAACATCATAGGGTCGGCACGCCACCTTTCCACAGTGGCATCATCATGTACGCTGTGTATTTTAATTATAATTTAAAAAATCCGCGCTCCTGCAGTTTGTACCAACCATTGGTGAAGAACACATCTGTGATACCTACCTCTTTTACTAGAAGAGTGGTTTTAAGTTTTTGGTTTTCCGGTGACTAGATATGTGCTGTAATACATTGTAATATTTTAATAACAATGTAGCTTCAACGGAGAGATTGTGGTTATTGAAAGGCTTACCATTGTTTCGTGCCTCTAAGGCAAAGGTATTTAGCACATCGTTAGCAAGTCGATGCATTATTGGATGACTATATCGTAGATGAGTCATTCAACCTATATCAGTCCTATTCACAAGAAATACATCAAGTCTATCCGCGAGTTGCCCATCAACAAGCTAATTTCGGAAGGTGAATGCCCAAAGAAAAATCCGTCATAATCAGAGGTACACGATCGCTCCTTTACACACCTGGATCCAGTGCCCTATTTTCATCAGTGCGTTTGAATGCCAATAGCTCTAAGAGATTTTCACTTAAATCAAATCCAACCCCATCTGGCACGGTTATGCGGATTAGTGAGGTGGCCGGCTCCATATCAATACCTTCCATATCATTTTGGATTATCCCTTGATTTAATCTTCTTTTAATCATATTGATATTACACAGGTAATACGGTCCGGTAGCATGCCTATTAATGGGAACAAAATGTTCCTATTAATGGGAACATTTTGCTACATGGAAGCCGCCATTTTGTGATATTTTTCATGATTCTTTGTTATCCTAACGGCAAAGCCTTATGCAATCTTAAATTTGACAAATTTCAAATAATCTGGGAAAATATCTTTCTAGGGGAAACTTAAAACTTATGAAAATACCTTCATTACTGTCATGGCTACAATTTTTCCACTCCCATTTGATATATTCACCACGCCGTTTTCGAAATGTTAGATAAAATAGGCAATAGAGCTAGGCTTTTACAGGCAAAACGGCCATTTGGAAAATTCAAATGTTTTTCAACACAATGATTTCTAATACTTCAAGTACATAAATTAGAAACTATGACATTTTATCGCAACATCTGAACAATATGGCTGCATGACTTTAATATTCTCGTGTGTTTTAAATGTTTCTAATAATATGCATGCTTCCGGACTAATACTAATTCTTTTATTTGATTGCCTGGATACCACATGCGATAAGTGCTCCACCAACTGCAAGCGCAAGGACCCACAATTGACTCCCTACCTTTGTGAATATCTCACCAATTAGATTGAGAAGCAAAGAAAAGGCACCGCCAGTGATGCCTGGTAGAGTTGCATTGAGCTATTTGCCAAAACGTTTTGTCTCCCGACCCAGTGCTTTGACAACATCATCTTTCTCTGGCGGCGTCGGCTGTGGTATCGGCACGGGAACCGCAGGTCCTCCCAGCCCAGGTGGCAGTATGATAGTGGATATTATAATTCCCAATGCGGTCAGAACAGAAGCGATCGTCACACCGTGCTCTCGAAACAGCTTAAGAAATTTTTCTAGCAGAAAAAGGTCGCTATATACAAGTTCACGCGCAAGGTCACGTATCTGTCGTACCTGAGACTTAAGATTCCCACGGAGTGTGTCTATGCTAGTCTGTAGAGCGTCTTGCCTTCCTTCCAGCTATTCAATCTCTCTGCGTATACTTGTCTTTTCGTCTTTATCGCTGGTTGCTTCGAGGCGGTCTCTTGCCTCTTCGAGTTGTTGGTCGGTTTCCCCAAGCTTGCTTTCTTGAGCTGATAATGTACCTCGTATAGTTCTAAGCTGCTTGTCGAGCCCATCAGCTCCCGTGGGGGTAACGGAGGAGCATCAGTCTGAACAGCAACATCTTTTCCCAAATAATCCATCCTTCAATATCATCCAACAGCCTACTTATACCAGGATCTGTGCTGAAATCCGAATCAAGAATGTTAGACGCCGTATTCTCTATTTTGGTAGTGGCATTTCATCTAGCACTATCACTAAATACTTCCCTGATTGCAAAGCACTCCTCCTCTTTGTTTTGATTGATGATAAAGAGAGCCATCCACCAGACTGAGTGTCGTTGTGGCGGATATCACCACCCTTGTATATAAAATACAAGTTATGCTCTGAATCCAACTTAAATAGATCATACTTCGGAGTACCATCACTTTTTATATCATCGTAAAATTGGTCTACGAGCGAAATTTTGTCAACTTCACGTTGTTGTTCTATAACAGACATATCAACCTCATCAACATTAGTTTCAGCCGCAGTGGGTACATCAGGGAGTATATCATCAGTTACGTCATAACCATTCAAGTACAGATCCCAAACCGGGTCATCAGCCAGGACATCTCCGCCATAAAAATCATTCATTGGTATATCCTCCATTGTTATTATAACAGGGTTTCGTAACTTCAATTTAACAAGAAATAAGCAGAGCCCATTCCAATAGCAGCAATTGCAATAAAAGCCAACTCTCGATTGTGTTGTTGAGGGGATGGTGAATAGAAGTCTTCTAGTCTCCTAGTCGAATAGAGTCTGCACCATAAACCTGGTCGTAAAATCTCATTGCTTCATCTACAGTTTGGAAGGTCTGTGCAGCATGTCTTTCTACTATAAGTTTTACATCCTTTCCAGCTTCTCCTGCCTCTCACGAGCCCATTCAGTTGAAGCTGCCTGCAGTTTTTTTTTTACTAGGGTTTATCATGACTGGTACGTTCTTTCTGCGCAGCAGGGTCCTTCATGAGCTAACTAAATACAAAGTTTGATCCTGAAAATGCTGGGCATTTACTAAAACAACACCAACAAGCATGGTAATCGTAGCCATCACTAATATCTATCAGGCACATATATTTAATTAGGAGGTGAAGTAATGACTTTATCAGGAATGATACCCTGGGAAACTAGCCACTTACGAGTCATAGTAGCTGCTGTAAAGTCCAATGTAAGGACTTGTACATCACGAGGCGTCATCCCTAATGAGGGTGGTGGATTCAAGCTTTTCATAACAGCACTTCATAGGACTGCATAGCCTGCTGCTAGTCTGCTAGTAAAGCTGTATTCCACCATGGTACAAGGAGTTGATAACTTGGTTAGGGTTATGTTGCGTCATTGTTTAGTATATTTAACCATCAGTTATGTTCAATTGGTTTTTTTTTCAGGCGTGGGGGACTAGGTGTGTGGGGACTAGGTGAGCATGTATGGCGATTTCAGCTCAAACGACAGCAGAAAGCAACTACGACAGCGGTAATAGCTAGTACACACAACCAAATACCCTAAAGGCCCTACCTACAGGTGGATCTACAGTTTTTGCCCCTTGTTTTCTGCAGCGGTATTTTACTACCCGCTGGGGTTTCTTCATCTTCCAAAAATCCCTTTCAAAGCTTTCGGCTACCTTCGGCGGCCGGACACAAATCGTTATCTGACGTTTTGCCTTGCGTGCCTCCGCAGCACGTTTTCCGACTTCCACACTCTGGGTTTTTTAACATTTGTACTGGATTCTCCTCAATTGTTTATATCATATATTTTATTATATTTAATACGTCGCCCAGTTGTAAGAGCCATCCTTACCAGTGGTGCAAACTAGAACCCCCATTTATGAAATAGTCTGCAACTAGCCCTTCTTAATGCATTGTTGATAAAGGGATTTTCTCCAAGGTCTGCAGCAAGGGCCTGTTTATTATCAATGTTAAATATACTGGCTGATACAAGCGCATATAAATTTCTTACTGTTTTTCCTAAGCTTTTAGTCATTTATCACCAAGACGGGCCTCATATACAGCATACAATCGTTCCGCATCTGCACCCGACATCTATTCAAGCTGTTGAGATGAAATATGCTTCCCTTTAATAGTCCATGGACATTTCTCCATGGATTATGACAGCTATCTTCTTTCAATGGCTTACGTAGTGAATCTATCAGACTATCGATATTCATTATTACTCTACGAACACGCAATACGATGTGATAAATATACCACAGATGTAGTGCAGGTATGATTATTAATAATGCTGTGTTCAACTTGCTGTTATTAAATATTACCTAGCTGTCGCTGGACGTTACTTCGCTATTAGAAAACACTAATTAGGAATTACTAAGCAATTATTCAACTATTGTTAAGCGTGACTTAACTATTGCCTATCTGTCGTTGGGAATTACTTAACTATTACCTAGCTGTTGCTGACAGTATTTAATTATTACTTACCTGTCGCTGAACATTCCTTAACTATTACTAAGTATTAATTAACTATTACCTTACTGTCGTTGAACATTACTCATCTATCACTATGCATTACTTGATTATTACTAAGCATTAATTAACTATTGCTAAGCATTACTTAACTATTGCTAAGCATTATTTAACTATTGCTAAGCATTATTGAACGCTTAACTATTGCTAAGCATTACTTAACTATTGCCAAGCATTACTTAACTACTACTAAGCATTGCTTAACATTGCTAAGAACAGAAGAATTACCTAACTATTACTAAGCATTACTCAACTATTACTAAGCATTACTAAGCTATTGCTAAGCATTACTTTAACTATTGCTAAGCATTACTTAGCTGTTACTAAACATCACTTAGCTATTGCCTAGCTGTCGCTGGGCATTTCATAAGTTTTACTCAAAAGGTGGTCCACTTTTTAACACAAGTTTAGCATGCTTTGTACTTGATAGCTTATCACGGATTTCTTGCCACTTTTCTTGTGGAATGCCACTGTTTTCTTTCATAACTAGAATAATGCAAGGAGATGAATTGCAGTGGAATAAAGCAACCCACTCAGTCTGTTCACGTACATCAGTAACAACAGAGTTCCATTTTGAGTTATCACCAATAGCTAGTGCTGATGATGTCTAGCTGAAAAGGCTAAATTTGATAATCTTCTCCTATTTTTCACAAGGTCATTTTCTGCAGAACAATTATCTAATATGGAGAAAGTAGGTATACCTTGGTAGAGCCCACTTATGATTTCAAGATATTTTTGCAATTCATCACCACCAGCAGGCTTTACAAAGAAGACATTGCAGTTGTCAGAAAGGGATTCGCATTGTAATTATGTTTGATTGTAAGACCAGCTGGGGTATAATATGAAAATTCTTGCAAACACACCAGAAAAGTTGGTTTCTAAGAGGTCCAACTCATACTGTGTCTTTCCAGAGCCTGTTTTACCACATATATTCGCACTGTGTGGATCTCTTGGTAAGTCAATTTCTATACATAGCTTTTATATCTGACTCCACACTCTGGCTAGGCGACCCTTCTTGATAATCAGTTGTTTATTTAAGATGACAAATAGTACATAATCACTGTAACCTTCAGCTGCAGGAGTGCGGTTGATCTTTAGAGTCACGCCTACACTGCCGTTACCCAGCTTGCGGCCGTTACCATGTAGAGCGTCATCATCGGTGCTGCGCAGATTAAGAACGAGTGCGTAGTATTTATGAAGATATGCTGATAAATCAATGGAATGTAGACCAGTCTCCTTGGCAAGTAAGCCTACCTCGGGATGGAGGCTCCCGTCCATGGACAATCTACATGAGCCGAATAAGTTCTTAGCCTCCTCCCAGTACTGGTATGGGAGAACGCCTTGGGCATATAGCTGGTTAGGAACACCGCCAATGGTTACACTGACCTTAGTGATATCGGGGTTGATAAAGTCTCAGGTTTTTGTACAAATCCGCCATCATCATCTGGTTTTGGCGAACAACAGTACAACGCCGCTGGTACTGTGTCTAGGTAAATTCAAAGTGATAGTCCACACAGAGCTAGTGAGGTCTAGCATTTCTCTCCGATGCTTCTGTATATTTGTATAATTTACCGGGTACTCTTTCACCATTTTATTTCAGATCTCTGCTGCAATGCTCGCTTGATTAAATTCCAGAGTCAAGTTCTTCCGAGTGTAGGAAGCGTTGGTGTCATCGCTTGCAATGATAACCTTGTCATTAGGTGCAAATTATATGATGTATTTAAACCAATCGTACAGACCTGATGGGTGAAATGGGGCGTGGCCACTCAAGAGACCAAAATATAATGGTATAGCAAATATATTGTCAAAAGCTTTAGCAACCTCGCTGTCATCCTTATTATTATCAGCTTTATCACCAGCACCTACACGAATTTTCAGACAATTTTCTCTGCTGATGCCCTGTTAGTCGCTGTTAAGTCTCGTGCTAGAGGAGAGCCATAGGTCTGTATAGCTGTAGATTATACCTGCACTGTCCAAACTCATGACAACCTCACCTCCAAGTTTTATCTCTAGTTTACTCACAATGTTGCGGCCTATGTTGTTGACAATGTATGACAATGTGATTCCCATCTGTGCTATTCAGGGTGATGTTAAAGGCCAGTCGGGCCGTCCCTGGGACAATGATATCATGCTGCTGCAGCTTCGGGAATTTGACAATCACGTGATTACCTGCTGTGGCTATTTGGTATCAAGAGTAACTTGATAAGTTGAGCGTACACCTTTCAAACTGAAACCTGTGCGGGTCCTTCGTGTTGGTGCTAGTTTCTTTCCGTAATTCATCGCCATATTGAATACATAATGTCATATGTCTAAATATGAGATAAAACTAGCAGAGATATATCATAGCCCTCAGGGGTATTTGAAAGGAATTCCAGCTATAAAAAACCTTGCAAAAGCTGCAAAGGTGTCTCAAGATAAGGCTCGAGCTTGGCTAAAGAGGAAGGCTATGTAGCAGATCCACCTGACACCTCTCCGCTATATACCACGACAGTTTGACAGTTCTACACCAAATCAAGTCCATCAAGCCAACCTCTTGTTTCTACCACATAACAATGTTGTCGCAAGACTTATAGATATGCGTTAGTTGTGGTCGATGTTGCCAGATGGTATCAAGAGGCTGAGCTTTTAAGCTCAAAGTATCAACAGAGGTTGCTTCTGCATTTACCCGCATTTATAGTCGTAGCCCACTCTGTTGGCCGAAACTACTTGAGGTGGATCCAGGGCGTGAGTTCATGGGTTCTGTAACTGAGACATTAAAGAAGCATGGTAAGACATGAAATCCCAGACGTTCATTGTGATCAGGCTTTCGCAGAGCGTTTTAATCGTACACTAGCAGAACGGTTGTTCAGACATCAGTATGCTCAGGAAATGAAATTGCCTAAGAGAGAGAGATTGACAGAATGAGTAAGAGACTACCTGCCCTTGTTTTAGCTTTGAACAACGAAGTCACACCACTGATCGGAAAGAAACCTGTCAGTGCTAGCAAAGCTACAACGGTGAAACAAAAACCAGCATCTCCAACTGATTTCCCTGTTGGCTCGAAGGAGCAAAAGATACCTGCCGTTGCTGTAATGCGTTATCTATACCAGCTGGGTGAGCTGGAAGGGGCCGACGTCGTGCCACAATCCATGTATGGTCTGTCGATGTTTATCGGATAGGAAGGTCTGTTACAAAGCATGTAGAGCATGTCCTATACTATCTTCAAGATGGTCCAGGTCGTGGATTTGTCCGTGAAGAGTTGTTGATCGTTCCTTGCAATACCGAGCTCCCACCAAATGGGAAAAACTAGATTAATACAACATACAATTAGAGATATGTTATGCATATTTATAAGAATACATAATGTCAGTACGTGCACACAACAAGTGTAATTGGCTACCGCAAGGTAAGAAAGAAAAATGTGGAAGACCTGCTATGTATAATCAATGCTGGCAGCATCGAGTAGTGATTAGAAATGGTAAACAGTCAATAGTTCCATGCCGCAAGTGCGGGGTTGGTGTTTATACTCAGACACAACTTTACCGTGGTTGCGGTGGTCAAACGGTTGTTGACAAACTTATGCACACATTGAAAAACAAACTCGAAAAAACTTTCAAAAAGGGCTTGCCAAACTTTAAAATGATGTATAACCATTCTATTGCGACACCCTATTAGAGGTATGATATGTCAAAGTATACAAATCTGGTGCGACAACCTATAATTAAGTCGAGGCGTTGAGAAACCATATGGTTCCAAATAATATTCTCCTCGATGACCCATCAGGCAAAAAAAGGAGGAAATTATATCAAAAACGACTACATAAATCCCATCATTGCTCATAGGTATATGCCAGTCCGCAGACCGGAAAGGAGACCAGTTCCTGTTACAAGAACACGAAGGCCTGTTCCTGCACCCAGAGCTGCCCCTAGACCTGTTCCTGCACATGGGGTGATTGCAACTACCTCCGCAGTTGGCAGAAGAATATCGCAGATGGAAACCTATCGAGCACTGACACTCTAGCTTTATTAAATGATGTTCGCCAGAAGGTAGAAGAAGAAGTTAAAGACCTTCGCGTTTAAAATTCCAGTTAGCACTTAAGAGTTGGGTTGAAGAAGAATAATGCCCATGGAGAAACAGAATTCACAAGTACAGTATTTCGCATCCAGCAGATGGATGCTCTGCAAGTAAACAAGATCGGTGAAGCACTCAACTACGCTCTCTCACAGTGATTGAATCTCTTGAGAAATGGACTCAAAGAGGGCAGGATAGATGGTGGATAAAGTGGAGGACATCTGGTTGAATATCGCTTGCTACCAACCACTACTAGGCAGGTCCTACATCTGTTTACTGAAATAACTCAAAGCCAAAAAGGCTATCATCAATGTAAAAAACCGTGATGATAACTGCCTTTGCTGTGCTTTCCGGTCTGCTCTGTTTCCAGCTGAGATAAATGCACAAAGATGTAGCAATTATCCTTTAAAAGACGGCTTCAACTTTGAAGGAATACAGACTCCAGCTCCACTCTTCCAGATCATAAGGTTGAAAAACAAATCAATCTGGCTATTAACGTCTTTGGTTGGGATAAAAAGGTGTTTGTACACAGGCTCAGCAAACAGGATAAGAGCATGCCCATGACCAACCTTGTATTTATTGAGAAGGTGGGTAAGTTCAACTACACATGGATCAAAAACCTCAATCGCCTGCTCTATGACCAATCCACTCATTGAAGCGCAAGCACTTATGGGAGAGGTGCCTACATGGATATTCCAGGAAGACCTGATTGAAGCTCACAAAACTGATTGTATGGGAATTGATCAAACCGCTGTACACACCGAGATGCCGAAAGAAGGTTAAAAACAAGCTAACCTTCCAGAACTATCACAAACAGCTACCAGCGCCCTACATAATCTACGCAGATTTTGAAGCACTCACCCGCAAGATAGATGGTCCAGAAAACCCAATCCCATGGGCTATGGGTATGTAGTGGTATAGTGTGATTTGTCATACAGAGCCTTCTGTAGTATATCGAGGACCAAACGCAGCTGAGAAGTTCCTACAGGCCTTACAGCAGGAAGAAACTAAGATCAAAGCAGTTCTGGCAAACCCTCCACCTATGATAATCACCAAGCAGGATCGGCGCACACACCTGGCGGCACAGGACTGTCATATATGTAAACAACCTTTACATGGTGACTCTGTCCGCAACCACTGTCATATTGCAGGTAAGTACAGAGATGCCGCGCACAATTCCTGCAACCTGAAACTGCACCTGAGCTCCAAAACAACCCTAATTCCGGTTGTGTTCCAGAACCTTCGGGGCTACGACTCTCATCTGATCAGGCAAGCTATCAGCAAAGCAGATGAAAAGATAACATGCATTTCCAACAACATGGAGAAGTATACATCATTCTCCTATGCCAGCTGAGGTTCATCGATAGCGCGCAGTTCCTCCTTGCCTAGCTGGATAAACTAGTTGCAGCTGCGGAAGATTTCCACATCACAGTCAAATATTATCCGGATGAGAAAAAGAGACAATTGTTGCTACGCAAGGGAGTTTATCCCTATGAGTATATGAACTCCTGGCAGCGGTTTGGAGAGAAGTTACCCCCACAGGACAGCTTCTACAGCAAGCTCACCGATAAACATATTTTCGAAGACTACCAACAAGATCAGAACGTCTAGGATGCATTCGATTGTGATAACATGGGAGATTATTATGACCTATACCTGCGGACGGATGTGCTCTTACTAGCTGATACCTTCGAAACATTCCGGAAGACTTGTTTGCAGCAGTATGGTTTAGATTTAGCACATTATTATACAAGCCCTGGATTGTCTTAGGATGCACTTTTGAAATATACTGGTGTAGAAGTGGAAAATGTTAACAGACTATAACACGCACCTGTTTTTCGAGAAAGGCATGCGAGGAGGTATCTCCATGGTATCCAAACGCCATGCCAAAGCCAACAACCCTTACGTATCAGGCTATGACCCTTCCAAGCCTAACAACCCTCTACCTAGATACGAATGACCTGTATGGCTGGACAATGAGTCAAGCGCTACCTACAGGTGAGTTTATATGGTTGGAAGAGGTGCCTTCACTGGATACGATTTTACCGGGTGCGGAAAAGGCTACATCCTTGAGGTAGATCTTGAGTATCCTCAAGAGCTTCACGATATTCATAACAAATATCCCCTTAATCCAGATTGCCTGAAGGTGCGGAAGGAGTGGATGTCAGATTACTAACAAGGACTTCTAGGCTCGTCAAGCGAGGTTGAAAAGCTCGTTCCCAATCTCGGTGACAAAAAGCACTACGTAGTCCACTACCGCAATTACAACTCTACCCATCTCAAGGTACCAAGCTAACAAAATCCATCGTGCAATCCGCTACAATCAAAGGAAGTGGATGGAATCCTACATGCAGCTGAATACAGAACTTTGCAAAGGGCAACAACCAACTTTGAGAAGGACCTCTACAAGTTGATGAACAATAGCGTCTTTGGTAAGACCATGGAAAACATGCACAAACGTGTAGATGTCAATCTCGTGCAGGCCTCTGAAGAAGACATGCTTCTGCGGTGGATTGCCACTCCTGCGTTTGCAAGACAGGAGATATTTGATAACGACCTAGCCGCCTACACATACATAATTGTCAACTAATGCTCAACCGCCCAGTCTACGTTGAGATGAGAGTCCTAGATCTCAGCAAACATCTTATGTATAACATTTACTACAATAAGCTGAAGGAGCAATATTGAGACAGCTGTACCCTTCTCTATACAGATACTGACAGCTTACTGCTTGAGATACAAACGGAGGATGTGTACGCTGATATGGCCTCTGAATTGCATCTCTATGACACAAGCGATTATCCTACACATCATCCACTCCACAGTAATGCGAACAAAAAGGTTTTGGCAACATGAATGATGAATGTGCTGGAGTACCCATTAGCGATTATATAGGGCTTCGACCCAAAAGGTAATCTATCCTGAAAGGAAGATAGAGGCGAAATCCGAAAAGCAAAAGGCGTTAAAAAGTATGTTGTGAAAAAATTGATACGACATCAGCAATACAAAGAAGCACTATATGGCAAGACATTTCGCCATGGTATGAATATATTGAGAAGTGAACACTATAGTATATATAGCATGCGAATGAATGTAATTTCCCTATCACCTCTCGATACCAAACTTTGGATTGCGAGAGACTGGTCCACTACTTTAGCCCTCGGCCATAAGGATATAAGAATTAAATAACTTCATGAAAAGACTAAAACAAATCTTTTTCTGTCGTAAATTTTCATCACGATCCCCACTCCGGAGGTGGGCCAGAACCCTCAGCTCATTTTAGGGTAAAAAACGGTAGTCAGGGTGTTAAAATGGGTGTGCCAGAACCCCCCAACTCATTTTAAGGTGAAGAACAGTAATAAAAGCGTCATAATAAGTGTGCCAGAACCTCCCTTTTATATACTACTGAAGCTTTAATTAAAATCTTCATTGGTCCTGGTTTACAATACTAAATGTATGGAAAGTTCTACAAAGAACTTTTAAATGAAGAGGTCGCTGTTAAGATTCTGTATATTTCATACTTATCCTACTCGTGCTCTGAAATTTCAGCGATATAGCAGTATAGTGAAATGTCTTTCGGGAAATCTTCCAAATTTTAAGAATTATAAAAAACATTTTAAGTGAAGGATGATCAAATACTTGGAAAGGGGGTCAAACGGGCACCAGCTTTAAATATCTTATGTTCAATTTCCCATAAATTCACTATCAGTCAGGTAATAATAAGTTTAACGTCTGATCAGAAATTTCAAGTCGATATCTTACAATGTTGTTTTAATGTTTATGTTGTTAAATGTGAAAGAAAGTGTTGAAACTCGTACATCTTTTTGCTCAAATCTGTTAATTTTTTAACATTTTTGTTAAGTTTGCGGAACGTCACGCAGAACGTCTGTTACAGTCGGGAACTGATTACATTATACCACAACACGGGAACTGATTACATTATACCACAACATTAGTTAGCTGCAAACGTTTCAACTTCAGAGAAATATTTATAGAAAAGCTGTATCTTTTAGATTGATAAAATTGCGGAGTGGTGTTAATGGTTAAAAAAAAAACTATGGTAATTTTCCCTAATAGCTAGTTCAACTTGAGTCCATCGACATACGATCCACAAGTTTCATATGATATAAATTTTGTTTGTCAATTCACGACCTTTTTAACACTTTCTTTGAAGTTGTCCAACCAAGTTTGCTCAATATACATTCCTTTCTGAATAAACCTTAACCTACTTTCATTTGGAACGTGCAGAAATGCATGGTCAGGTGGCAATGAATAATCACAAAAAGTGTAAAGTATATTTCTTATAAACAACATCTTTGTAATTTTCACAGATACTATAGAGTACAAGTTTCGTGACTAGGTTCAATTTCATGAAATTCATCTGAACCTTTGGATATGTGTTTGCGGTAATACTGATTGAACGTCCCACGCAAATACATCAATAAAAACGTGTGCCACAAATGCGGCAAACATGGTGCTGATAGCTATTTAGTAAAAAAAAAATCAAATTCAAATTATTAATATTGATATTTAAAAAATTAATATTAAAATAATTAATATCAATAATTTTTTAAAATATTAAATAGTACCCCGAGCTATCTATGTCGTTGGAGTCTAAATTATCAAAAGACTGGTAAAATTATTTTGAACACAATGAAACAGACATACACCAAACTTGAAGTCTTGCATTGCTTTCTTCACTTTCATACAGGAATATAGATAAATAATGCATACAATAATCTGGTGTGACACATTAGTCTGAATTAGAAAAGAATGTTGATTTATTAATTTATATATAGAAGCTTTCACCATTTAAATATTGTTTTAAACGTCACCGTTACTTTGAAAACTATCTACTAATGAATGAAAATACGTATCTAGAATTAAAAATAAACAAATCGTACCTATTTTTAAGGAGGCAATATCTTCAGATCATTGGTGTCTTGTTTATTATAACAAATAGGTCTCATATCTATTTTAGTAATTTGTACCTTATCTGCAGAAATGCAATCTAGAATAAATAACCTATTATACATTTTTCACTTGGTAGTAAATCATGGAGCAAATTTTGCTTCAACACTCTATTTTAATAGCTTTTTCAACTTTATTAGTTTAAAGGATGATGAAAAATAACAGATATACGATTTTAAAGTGTAAAATGTAGTTTTACTAAACATCTTTGCAAGATATTTGACACAATTACGTTTATAGTTATCTTTAGATAAGTGCTACATTTCATAATTTCTCATATTTCAATGATCTGTTCCAAAAACATGAATTTATCTAGCTCTTGGCCTCAACAAACTTTTTTTGTTATATTTCATTCATCACTAGGGAGAAAGATTCCAATTACTTTGGCGGCTATAGCTGGGATATTTTATAAGACTTAATGAATATTTTATATCTACCACCCTCATAACTGTCATTTCCACACATTTAACAAACAATTCAGGTCTTTTTTTTAAGATACAAATCATTTCTAGACTAATGACGTTGATTCTCTGGATACTTTATACTCTCTGGGTAAGTTTTGTTGTAAATTTTTTCTTATCAACTATACAAAAAGTTTCGATATTTAATATCCTAAAGCAGCGGTATATTTGATACTTTTATTTTCTGGTTAAACTGTTAATGGTTTAATCCTTGATGTTCATAGCAATCTAAAACAAGTAAATATTTAGCTTAATAAAGAATCGTTTAAGGCTCATAGGAGTGTTTGCTTCAAGGTGTTTTTATAATTTTCATTACATTACGACACTTAATCTCATGAGAAATTAAATACTTGGCCTGAAAATAGCACAATTGTAGACTTTTTGTTTTGTATATTTCTAATCACTAACCTTAAATACTCTATACCTTTCCATATGTTTCATTGAAGAGTGAAATACGTTTAGAAGAATATAAATTTGCAGATAACAAGATAAGATTAATTCAAGGTAGATCATTTCCTCGATGTATAAGTTAATTTATGGAACTATAATTGACTGGTTGAAAATACTAATCATTTGTGCCCATAAAGATGCATACAAATAAATTCAACATAAATTTAACCTAGCCATTATGCTCATAGCGCCAGGGTTTAACTCAGGTTTCCATGGCGCAAGGGGATGAGAGCACATGACTCTCCCTTGCAGGCTAACTCTCCTGCAGTGCTGCTATTCATTTAACAGCTGAGTGGACTGCAACAAGTAGAGTAAATTGCCTTCCTCAAGGACACAATGCAGCGCTCGCGGCTGGAATTGAACCCAGAACCTTTTGCATATACGAGCATGACTCTTGAACCACCGCGCCACTGCATTTCTCATACGGACGTATATACCACAGGGGAAATAGGCGATTGCTCCATGCCCTTCTTCTTGCGACGCAAGAAGTACCTTCCCCAATAATTTCAGGTGAACATATGTTATCACGTTACCCGACCTCATTACCCCCCTTCCACTCCAACCAATATTGTTGTTACATGTCACCTCACCTCATTAGCCCCATCCCAATATTTTGAACGCTCTGCTTAGTAAACTAGATTAAAATAATGAAACAAGAAAGCAATCCATGGAGTTGCTGATCTCATCACCTTCATGATACAGCATAGTGGGAAAAGAAGCTAGCAGGGTCACTATAGCGCTGTGACTTTGGGCACAAAAATGTACAAATTAGTACATAATTATCCCCTAAAACCACATATTTGACCTCTGAACTCTGACCTTGACCCTAATCACTGAAACAACTTCTAAACTTTGTCACGTTTATCGTATCCTACTGTTTAACACCATTCATGCTCGCGACACAACTAGAGGGGAAAATGGTGAAAAGTGTTCAATAGCTTTGTGACTTTTGACCTTTTGACCTCAGAGTCTACGGGATACAAATTCATGTAGCAAGGTATCATGATATAGCTTGATATAGATATTGTACTTTTTGACTTTGAAATGCGACAAAAGTTTGCATAAAAAGCACTTATTTGACCTTTGACACATGACCTTTTGACCTCCATTTAGTTTTAAATTTTGTTAGATCCCTACCCATTTATGTCCTTTGTAAAGGTAACCAAGTAATTTCTTTAAAAGATACAACCATCCCCAAAAACTTGTTTCATTTGACCTGTGACCTTTGGGCTTTGTTCCCCAAAACATTGCAGACATAATTACCTCCTAAAATTGCATATTTGACCGTTGACCCTAACCACCAAAACAACATTTAAACATTTTTGACATTTATCTTACCCACTATATGACACCGTTCACGCTCAGGTTGCTCTTACTATTCCAAACTATGAGGGGAAATACTTACAAAGAGTCACTAGCTCTGTGACCTTTGACCTCTGACCTTTTTACCCCAGAAGTTTACGGGGCACAAGTTTATGTACCACAGTATCATGATACAAACATATGATTGGTATAGGTTTTGCACTTTCGGAATTTAAAGTGGCACAACAATGTACAAATTAGTACATTAGTACCCACTAAAATCACATATTTGACCTCTAACCTCTGACCCTTGACCCTAATTACTGAAGTAACATCTAAAATTGTTCACATGTATCGTACTCTACTGTATGACACCATTCATGCTAACGCCACACTTACCATTCCATAACTATAGGGGAAATGGTGAAAAGTGTTAAATAATTATATGACCTTTGACTTTTTGACCCCAGAGTCTACGGGACACAAATTCATGTATCAAGGTATCATGGTAAATCATAGAGTTGGAATCGGTCTTGTACTTTTTTAGTTAAAAATGCCGCAAAATTTTGCATAAAAAACACTTTTTTGAATCTGACCCATGACCTTTGACCTTTTTATCTTCAATTATTTATAACTTTTGTTAGAATGTTAAACTCTACTCACCTATGCAATTTGTAAAGATACTTAGTAATTCCTTTATAGATACAACCATCAGCAGAAACTTGTCCCATTTGACCTGTGAATTTTGACCTTTGTATCCCAAAACCTTGGAGACAAAAGTTCCGGACCAGGAATACCCTTCCACCAATTTTGGTTTATGTGTGTATTACAGTTTTTTAGTTATAAGCGACACAAAATTAATTGTTGCATACATGCACACACACCCACACACACGCACGTACGCACGCCGTACGCCATCATGTCAGTGGTCCTTAAGGATATGTTTTATGGAGTTATGGCTGAGGTGGCTATGAAAACATGTATGTTTTTCATGTGTGACAATATATTAGTGGTGTGCGTCCTTGTGTTGTGATGGGTTTTCCACATCTGAATTTCGAAATCGATCTATTTGTATTTAGTTTGACCCATTTTGGACCCATTTCAACCCACTGTAGACCCATTTTGGACCCATTGTAGACACATTTTGGACCCATTGTACCCAATGTGGACCAAGTTTTGGACCCACTGTGGACCCGTTTTGAACCCACTGTGGACCCATTGTGGACCCACTTTCAGACCCACTGTGGACCCATTTTGGAACCATTTTGACCCATTTTAGAGCCATACCGCTATTTACAAGCGGCCATTATATGTAATAGGGAGTTTGATTAATTCACTGTTAATTATTATTCTCTTCGAGGAGATTTGGATGGCGAATTAATACACGCGCATCTTTACATGAACGGCGCTCACTGTGTTGTATCTTTTATTAATGCATATGAATACAAATCCGCGTTAAGGCTCAAAGATTCAGTTTTAGGCTTACAAATCAGCGTAAGGTTTGAAATATATCAAAAACAGGCTCAAAATTAGGCTTAAGAATCTGCGTTGGGGTCTAACATATCGCGAATAGACTTAAAAAAACCCGTAAGGATTTGAAAATTCAGTATGGGTTTAACAATCTGCGTTAGGGTTTAAATTTCACAATTAGATCTTGAAAATCTGCTTTAGGGTTTAAAAAATCAGTTTTAGGCCTAAAAAAAGGCATGTTAGAGTTTGAAATTTCACGGTTAGGTTTTAAACTTGCACGTCAGGGTTTGAAATTTCACGTTTAGGCTTTAAAATCTGTGTTAGAGTTAAGAAAAATAAGTATTTCGCTTAAGAATGTTTCTTGGGGTTTGTTATTTCAAGGGTACGTTTAAAAATCTGCGTTAGGTAGAAGAAAAAAAAAGATCCGTCTTAGGTCTTAAAAGTATGTAAGGATTGGAATTTACACGATCAGGTTTAAAAAATTGGCGTTAAATATCAGTTTTAGGCTCGAAATATGAGTTAAGGTTGGAAAACTAAGTGTTAGGCTGACACATCCTCATTCACCTTTAAGAATTCAAGCTTCAGCTTAAAGAATTTGACAATATTTTAGCCCCCATGACTTGTCCTTCTCCTTAAAAAATTGTTCCAGCAAATCATAGCCACAAACTTAATGTAGCATATAATGAGACTATTTATATTAATTAAAATAACTACTCAAGCACACGATAAAGACTTCATCTATTGCTAATTTGATACTCAACACCAACTTCCACAACAATCCAGGACGAAATGGAGAGTTAGTACAATGGAGCCATTGATAAGGGAAATTTGATCCTAATTGCTTGTGGTTTTCAGAATAAAGAACATAAGGAGGAAAAAAGTCTGACCCGACCTGCTTATATATCAGATCGGGTCTGACTGTTTAAAATTTTAAGGAGCACAACAACTAACCCCTTGTTACTTTTTTCATTTGACGTTAGAATGGATGCGGGGAAGTGGTGTGAAAAAAGAGCGATTGGAGTGGTGGGGGTCTGTTTGTACCCTTGATATGAATCTTTTGAAAATAAAAAAAAAGGCGCAAATATCACGTGATCTGTACAAATATTACGTGATCTGTACAAATATCACGTGATATGTACAAATATTACGTGATCAGTACAAATATCACGCGATCTGTACTTAGTACGGTCCAAACAAGCGATATTAATATGTTAAATTTTAAAAGGACAAAAAAGGCGTTTTTCCTCTATCCAACGATTTTTACAATTTGGTTAGTTGACATTTTTCGAGATTTTTAAATATATGATTTATTGCCATAATGTGAATCGCGCCAAACGTTTTTCAAAATTTCAAAATATGCAAGCATTTTGCAAAATCATTAAAAGATGCATAATTATCACATGACGATGGCAACGCAAAAAGACCTGGCTCAAAAATAGCTTTCATATTTTCTGTAGATTTTGTTTATTTAAACAAATTAAAAGATGCACAATTATCACGTGACGGCAACACATAAAGACCGCCGGAAAAAAAATGTTTTGTATAGTTTAAAGAGAGATTCTCGTCTCAGTTAAATTCTTAAATTTGCAATATTCATATGTTTCACTTATCGACTAATTCATACAACGGAAGTGCGTGGATACATTTTGCAGTTGTCCCTCATGCGTCAAGCCCAGGGAACTTTTTTCGATAGAAAATTAAATTAACCATTCTCGCATCCTGGACATGGCGCGATATCTTCTCTTTTTGCCTGTGCTTAACATTTCCCGCCCCACTGTCTAATATTACAACAACAAAAAGACATATATATATATATATATATATATATATATATATATATATATATATATATATATATATATATATATATATATATATATATATATATATATATATATATATATATATATATATATATATATATATATATATATATATATATATATATATATATATATATATATATATATATATATATATATATATATATATATATATATATATATATATATATATATATATATATATGTGTGTGTGTGTGGGGGTGTGTGCGTGTGTTGGGGTGTGTGCGTGTGTGGGGGTGTGTAATGTTTCGGATGAATTAGAAAATTTGATATCATTCTTCGGGATAAATTAGGGAGTTTAACATGTTTGAGATAACGATTCAAATAAGAAAAAAGTAATATCATTTTTTTGGATAATCTAAAAATTGATACAATTATTTGGAAACTTCGAAAAACGGATAATTCAAGAACACAATTCCGAAAAATGTGGAACATTTTTTAAATAATCGAAAAATTTGAAATCATGTCTTCAAAAAATCGGGAATTTTTATAATCTGGTTCGGAATTATAGCAGAAATTAGGATCATGATTGTAAAAATCAGGATTTTTTTAACCGGATTAAAAAAAAACTCGGGTAATTTAAGACCATGAATCGGAAAAATCGGGAAGTTTGATAACAGTTTCTGGAACAGCTCTTTTAAGAATCCACATGTTTTTCCCGAATTTGTAAACCATTTCCCCATATTTGTCTTCATTCTTAAATATGGTGTGACACCCCCACACACCTCCCGCTCGCGACGCCCTTACTCTCGACAACCTGTCTTTTGATTTACAATCACATATTTTTTCTAAAATGTGTATGTGTACTTCTTTTATTGTTGTACAAACCTCTTTCACTTATTTTCACTTAGTGCATCAGAAATCTTAACGATTGTGAAGCGAGTATCAGTAGTAGTATTTCCTTCTGTAAATGTGTTTTTAATTAGAAGCTGATAACAAGTACACAAAGCAACACAACCTTAGTTTAACAAATTAATGGGTATGATAATCCCCTAAACTATATGATCATTCTGAGTATTCCGATTAAAAGCTACACAGTTCAAAATCTGCTATATCGCTCTTTAGTGTAATGGAACGTAATATTTTTAACTGTCTGCTAAAAGAAACATTTGTTCTGCTAACTATATTAACTATAATCTAAGAATTATGACATTGGTATGGCTCTAAAATTTTCGTAGATTGTGCTTGCCTATTCTGTGACTGCTTGTTTAAATACCTATAGATTTTTAACGGGAGGTAATTTCCATGTAAACTAGATTCCTAAATATATTTTTAGCATAGAGCACAATACAATGAAATGTGGTTTCATTTAGTCGGTAGAAGAAGACTTTTGCGTTCCGGTTTATCGCATCTTTATTTATAATCATAATGAATCACTTCTAAAATTTCATTCAACGGAACCAATCACTGTCTAAATATCTATGCTTTGAATGTGTATTTCATTATCATGGACACTAGATATCTAGATATCTCATTTGAGTATTATCAGTTATACGATATCTCATCCTTTAATCCGTCCTGGTATTACGTAAAACCATCATTTATATGGGAATTCGTATGGGTCTTCTTTAATTGTGAAATGTGATAGGATTAAGCTTATATTGTACCTCGGTGTAAATCGAAACTGAATATGTTTAGATAACCTATTATTCAGATATCATTTTCTGAGAAGAAAATGAAACAAAGTCAATAGCGAAGAGAAAAATATATTGCCTATTTGTCATTGAAATGTGTATTTATATATGAAACTTGAAACCTCAATAATTTGCATGTAAATGAAGGCAAATTAAATTATAAAAATATAATAAGGTGGATATGGTTTATATTCTACTTGGTAGAGTTTTCTTGCACTACAGTAAGATGTAGTAAGCTTTGTGGTGCGCATAGAATAAATTAAAACAATCACGACGCCACTTGGATTCCTTCCAATTAAAATTTCAACAATTCAATAATGTTTTTAATCATAATGTAAGTCCAAGCAAGATAATACTTCTTATATTATTTCTTTAACGGATATAAATTATTGATTGTATTTAATTATTCCGTAGATAGAAATTGTGAAATGTGATAGGCTTAGTAAGTCTCAATGAAACTACATCATATTGCATCGGCTTATTTGATATTTAATTTTCTACTACTTAATTTATACAAACTAATGTAATATGAATGCAAAAAGATTCGAATCACAAGAAGTATAAGGTTAGTGACGAATGATAATGAAAATACATCCTCTCGCTTAAAAGCGAATAACAATTGAAATATAATAATTGTCAAGTAGATCGATTTTTCTCTGCATTTTAGAGGAACTAAAAAAATGTGATTGCATCTGTTACGTAGACAAGCCTATATGGCAGCGGTATATTTTCATTATTTATTTAATCAATATGATGGTTTCACATTGTTATATTTTGTATGAATTTTTCCTCGCGCAATTATACCAAGAGGACACAATACACACGTCTTTCAGGAATGGAACCAGTGGCAACAATCATCCACATCACTTCCATTGCTTATTGCAGAAACGTATTAATTTCTATTCGGAATTGTAAAAAGTGGTAAAGCATTCGTAAAAACAATTAATTTATGCACCTAATTCAATATATCTTCAAGGATTATTTTAATTGCTAAATGTGCTCAAAGATACATATGTTTGTAAACTTCGGAATTCTTTGATTTAATAAACAAGTTTAAAATATTAACAGTTATATAAATACCATAAATTAGAAAAAGCACATTATTTACACTTATTCGCCAATCAATTTGTATTCATATTTCTTCAAAGCTGTTCATTTTTGCTTATAATTATAAAAAGCAATAGATAAGTTAGCAGACAAATCAAATATGAATACACTAGTTTCAACCTAAATTCCGACCATCACCAGAAGAAAAACAAAACACGCCATAATAAATTGTACAAAATGCGATTTTTTTATACAATATCTTAGGCTTAGTAAATTTTAAGTAAACCATTGCTGGCAAGGTTTAGATCTTTTGTTTGTGTTTTGCATTCATTAATCAGATGGAATTTGTTGTAATTTTGCATGTGAAGAGACAATGCATTTAAGATATGCTTTTTCTATTTTAGTGGGTTTCGATAAATTTCGTTTTTTTGTTTTTCTGAAAGCTATTTTGACTTGCGTTAAAATTTTACCAACAAATGATAACAATACTTACCGAGTCAACTAGAAATTATATTACGTAATTCATTATGTGTTTAGAAGGTGCTAATCAGTCCTGTGTTCACGCTATTTTTCAATAAAATCACAATAAAACAAATTGTTCCTTAATATCAGAATGATCAACCTTTTCAACTTTGGTGCAGATTATGTTTTCTGCATCGCTCTAATTATTTTGCGTAATCAGATCTACCCAGAAAAGGCGTAGTGAAAAATTTTGACTTCGAAGTTAACTGCTTCTGGTATAACTACATCTTTTATCAATGTGTTCAGATCCTATAAACAACGGAATAACATACCCGATCTGCAATATAAGCAAACCTGGTATGCTTTACCAAGGGGGGTAAATGCGCAAATGGACACTCTGCGCCTTATGCTTCAAGAGAGTCGACTTCGATCCTTTATCAGTTTATCACAGAAAACTTGCAGAACGGTGACGGTGACAAGTTCTAGGACAATGATTTAACGCGCTGAACTTGACATCACAAAATGAACACGACGAGCGTGTACCTGATAGCCTCAAACTAGGTACAGAGCGTATGTGTACAGTGCAAATACATGCGCATAGCCTCGTCCCTGCAGAATCCTCGAAGTCGACTCTCCTGAAGCAATTAACGTCTCTCGAGTACGAAATAACGCACACCCACCATAGCAACGCGGTAACTAGATGGGGAAAACAAACCTCAAATCCGCAATCGTGTATGCCTTAAGTTTTGATCCATTTAAGGTATTTCCACGAATCTTTAGAGATGTTAACAAAATTAAGTTTGCTAGCCGTTCTGGGGATTTAAAAATCCCGAAACGTAACGTAACGTAGGCGTAATTTTTGTTCAGACTGCCTAGCACGCGCCGCTAGCTAGCTAGCTGTACTTTACCAATACCGCGTAAGATTTTTGCTCCACTTTAAGTTACACAGATTTGGTTGCCAGGCAAATTCAAACGGTGATTGATTGACAAAGCTGTCAATCATATAACTCGGATAGGTTTATTGCGCAGAGAGTCCGTTTGCGCATTTACGCTTCTTGGTCATACGTACAGACTATCCAATTACATTTACGTATTGCCCAGGGTGATGTACGTCACACAATAAGATCAATGCAGGCTGAAGAAGCATGGGTACGGACATTTGTAGATATTGTCTATAGTAGGTCGGATGAACTATATTATGATTTATAGCACGTGAATCAAATCAAACTTGATGCACAAATCAACTTAACTGTGCAGCAGTAAAGTTTTTTGCAGTAATAGTCTTTCAACGTTACGTCATTGGTGTAAACTATGGATGTGTATAGCTTTGAGATACTGACGTCTTCGCAACATTCATACTTCACTATTTATGAGACAACTTTGATTATTCTAAAATGATTTAAATCATTCGCTGAAAAAATAAGTATAGGTAAAATGACAAATACCGATAATTTAAAACATGTGTTTTAAAACATGTTGAAGACGTTTTTATAAAAATAGAAAATTGTCACTTTTACAACTAGTGATTTAAAGCTGAGTTGCTTTCAGTTTAACAAACATAATTCTTGTATGCAATTTTTTTTTTAAATCAAACTTGACAATGGCATCTTTTCCTTTTGTAACTCCTGCAAGGAGGATACTTAATCTTTCCTTTGATTGCATAGCTTTAAGAAGTATTTGTGCAAGAATTTCAAAGTGCTTCAAATCTAAGGTTAATATCAACTTAACTTAATGATAAGTATTTAATTTGGTGTTTGGGTTTGACAAAACTCTTATTTTACTATTGCTGCTTACCAAATTTTATAAAAAGTATAGAAATGAAATCTCCACTATAAATGGGGTTAAAAATGTACTTGTAAATGTACAATATTTTCAAACTTTAAATTCCGCTGCATCCTTGCAGAATAATCTTGATTATCTTATTGTTGTATTCTTAAAGGGTAAATTTTTCATGACTTTTAGCATCCTTGCATGCTATAAAATTTAATGTTGTACCTTTGTATTATTTATTGTTAAATGTAAAGCAAAAAACTAAAACTAAACACAAAATTGTGCCACATAAATATGATAAAATAACATTTGTTTGTTTACCTATTTTAAATCATTTAATAATGGTTGTCTGAGAACAGTCTTCTACAGATTTGTCAACAGTTTCCGCCACTCTCATGAATAAATCTATGTTTGTAATGTAAAGGAATTTTTTATTTTGTTATAAATATTGTCTGTTTTTTGATTTAAACTCTCTTATTATAATGATGATTAAAAATAGATAAATTCAAGTATTGCATTATCTTATCGGAATTTCTTGCAATGGCGTCCACAAACTTGAAATCTAAACTTGACAGGCTCGTGAATTATTTCATGTTTAGTCGTTACCCCATCTGTCCATACATTTGGTCCCAAACAGGCCGAAAAAAGAGAATGTAGATATTTTTAATAAGCTTTTAAAATATCTTCTCTTGTGTAGAGTAAGAATATTATTTCTATCTAAGAAAAAAGAACTGACATATTACACATGTCATCCTACTGGTATAAACAATATATAGATTTACGTGAATTTGAGATATTCCCAGCTGTAAAATTACTCGAAAACATTGATATTCTGTATGGTAAGAGTGATATAAGATTTATGAATTTGCAGCAAAGTTTTGAAATATCTTCTCTTGTATGTAGTAAGAATACTACTTCTATTTACGAGAAGACAACTAACATATGAAACATGTCATCCTGCTAGTATAACCAACATATAGATTTACGTGAATTTCAGATATTCCCTGCTATAAGATTACTATAAAACATCGATATACTGTATGATATGAGTGATATATGACTTCTGTATTAACTTCAAAGTTGTAAAATAACTTATCTTGTATGTAGTAAGAATACTAACTGTAATTAAGAAAAAAGAACTAACATTTTACAAGTGTCACCTAATGGTATAAACATTATAAAGGTTATTAAGCCTACCAAGAAGCTGTAAGCTTTTCAAAGGTTTTGAAAGTTAGGTTACCATCAATTAAATCGTCTTTGTATATACAATCGGATAATTTCGCAGTTTTTAGTAACATTTCAAAAAGCATACAGACTGCTAATACATTTTGATGGCATATCAAATTTATTTTTTCATTCAAGATTTATCATTTTTTCAATATTTTTCACTTTCTCTCTCTTTCTTTTATGCTAGCTAATGACAACTCCCTGGCTGTATTTATAATCTAATTTCAAGATTGATTTAGATCACTTGCAGTGTCATCTTCTTCCTTCTTGTAATTGTCACTTAATATTCTTTTTTATTTTCATATTTCTGTTTGGAAATGCTATCACTTGCAAAGCGGAAATCTCAATTAGGAACAAAGAATTAAAACTGAAAACAAGAAAAGTTGTCACTTTTATATTTTCAAATATCAAAACTAATGAAAACAGAAGAATGCCGACAATCATCTATTTGAATATATGTGCCGTCTCAAGGTTTGATAAATATTGACACAGTTTCTTAGAATACATGTTTACGTTTTTGTATTTGCGGTTCTTTGTATATTGTATAACCCTTTGCATGCAGCTTGTTATAATTTTCATCAATTCGAAGCTGCGATTGTTTGCGTTTTTCGCATTAGACATCTGGTTTCATGCATGTTACATTCCATACATGACAACGTCTGTTGCAGTGAGGTTTAAACTAGAGGTTCAAATCTAATAAATCTTTTTGGGGATCAGCTTCTCTCCTTCGAAATACTTTGTCAAATTATTACAATACTTTAGATCATATAAGGAAGTTGGTCTGGTGATACAAATATCAGAGATTTGTATGAATTAATAAACTGCCAATCTATAAACTATTTGTGGTACGTGTGCTACTTATTTCAAATGTATTTATGTGTTTCAAAAGCCTTTACCGGTATGAAGGGAAAATATAAACGTACATATGTCTTATTGAGCTATGCCAAAATTGTGTTCCGACATCTACGACATCCGTACTCGCAGCGTTCTCACACAATATTTATTGAATAGTGTACACGCTGTGTCACTCTTAAACCATTCCCGAAATTAACAAAAAGTCAATAAATCACTCAAATAGAAGTTGTCATGTCAACCGTCAAATCAATGTTATATGTGTTGAATATGTTATTGAACATTTGAAATTCTCATTAAAATTTTTGACAAAACAATCTTTTTATTTGTATTGCATTCAGTGAAAAATTTACACAAATATTATATTGATCAGTTTTTAGATCATCAACTTCAGAATTTTAAGTTGTCATGACAACCACTCACAGCATGGCGAGTTTTTGCGAACATTTTAAAGATGCAATACTTAGGACCTACTGTGATTTGTTTTTGGTGAAAATGATAATGATAATCATATCAAACCATGATGCATGAATAGGTTTGTTTGATTTGTGAAATCAAGTTGGCTAATAGATGGTCTCAAATACTTTGACACCAGGAAGATTCATGTAAGGAGAATGGTGGTGATCAACACTTTCTAGATGTAGGCCTTAACACATTTTATGCAGATAATTTGTCCAATTGTTGCTATAGAATAACGCTAGAATCGATCACCTATCTACTGCATCAGGAACGTATTAAGCAACCACCATGGGATTGTCTGTGCGACAAAATAGAACCAACTTTTATGAGTATTAGGAGAATATGAAACATCATCAACTAATGTTGCCTTTTTCCGTTTTCCCCCATAAAGTTAATATTTAGAAATAGAGATAAAACAATGGTGGTCAGTCTTACATTCTATCGCCTTGCATGGTTTACTTAAACCTTACAACAACGTGGTTCTTGGTGATCTCAAATGGCATTTGAGCCAGACCAGCTTTGTACTTATCCCCTAATTTATAATGCAAATCTTAATTTATAGTATTATTGTATAGATTCTTATGACAACCAAGCAGTAAGTTATTTAAGAGAGAAAATGAAACTGTAGATATTTGACCCTTTCTTAAAATCTATTTATCGAATAAAGTCTTCTGCATCAGGTTCGCACATAGGCACAAATGCAAGATTAAACCAATCAAAATGCAGAATAGCTAGAAAGGATGTTTGAATAAAACATCAATTCCTCGACAAAAATTATGTTCTATACAAATACTTTGGAAATACTCACTTCCATATTATCAAGGTAGAATTAATGGTTAGTGGGGTAAATATTTTGGTAAAATGCTATTATAGATAACACAAATTCTCCTATGCATCCTCTGAACGAGTCTCATATTCGCCACAAACAGTTTCTTATTGCAGTACACTACATGATTGCTTTTGACATACTGCATTCTTGGTGGCAACTACATGCATAAGTTAGGCAGTTAGGAGTTCATGACAAGTATGGCTTGCTTCTGGGATGGTTAACCAAAATAAGCTTCAGCCATTTGAAGACTGGTCTTCCTATCCCCATTCCGGGGGCTCATATAAGAACCTGACCCCAACAATGACCTGCTTGATATGCAGTTCTCCTGACTGCCTGATGCGCTGATTAAGAGCTGCTTTGGTTGGAGGAAGAAGTCCCATACACCGATAGCTAGACCTGCCCTTATATGTAAAAAGCTGCAAGTGAGCTTTATCTTCACTACTTGTTTGACTTAATAACAACGTAACGAAGTGTTCTAAAAGAGCCAAAGGCACATCATAATTGATTGCCATGCATTGTTTGATAAGTACCATTCACGTTTTAAGATCCTTGCTGTCAACACGCACCTACTATAGAGCTCATCATGCCAGCGCATAGCAACAAACCTTCATTATCTGGTTATTAAGAAGGTATACGAAGAAGTGGATTTGGATACTTTATCGTCCTATTCCAAGCAAGTAATGCAAAGTGATAGCTATCAACAGTCATTTCACGAACCACCAACAAACCAAAAATCAAAGAGTAGCGACACAACGTAGAACCATTTCGGCCTTTCCGTCGGCATATTACCACTGCTATAAACAGTCCGGTCCACACTCCCGATCGTTCAATCTCCCGTTTGGGAGATAGAGACATGCGCAGTGACCATAATTTAAATTGTTGATAATACAGTAATAAGTTCAGCCGTTTTTTTTTTTTTTTTGCTTGTCAAAGTCTGTAATTATAAAATTGTATACTTTGGAAATGATATTGGAATTAATATTTCTGTATAATTTGAGCTTTTGCTGGTGATTGAAATGTTAAAATATGCTCTTCAAAAAATAATGAAATAAATTTTTAAAGTTTACGTTAAAATTTCCTGGTGGAAGTCAAATTTGCGCTGATAAAAATTGAGAAAATAATTCTATCGTTTTGTTACACCAATGAAATGTGATTATTTCGCAGTCATTTTTTCTACCTTTGGCTGAAACCTTTTTAACCGTTATGTATTTCTTTAAAGCAATTTGTATTTGGAAAGATGCATTGTGGGTTATAATGACAAAAAATTCCCGATCGGGAGATCTCTCGTTCGGGAGATTGCAAAGAGATGGACTCAAATAAAGCAAAGACTGTAGAAGTGTTGGCCTATACACAGGCATTTTGAACTTCACACCTACCAGCCTACAACCATGCCAACCCAGTGAACCTAAAACAAGCCAAACTGTCTACCAATCCATCAAAACCTCAACTGATATTGCAGTAAACACCAGACCCACTAGCTCACCGACCGTACCTCAACAATAGTTAAACCAATATCGCAATCAACACGGCCATCCTAAAGATTACGAGTTGCATGCTGGTCCGGTGGCGCCATTCTCTATTATAATTTAGGCACCATGAATTGTTTATTTCTGGATCATTTATATAGAGAACTGTATTTAAATTTTCGGTATTCATTGATAATATTTTAAAATTAGCTCAAAGTTGACAAATTGTGAGTGCAGGCAAGGGGCCTCTGTGCGGCCTTCTATTGACTGATCCTTATTATTGTACACAAGGTGCTTCCTATTGTCACACTGCTTCTTATTGTCGCACATGTGCGACAATAAGAAGAACATAGTGTGCGGCAGTAAGAAGCAGTTATGGCATGACAAGGTCATGGGTCTTAGTTTTCCAAGTCTTCGTTTTCCAGGTCTTCGTTTACAGGTCTTTGTTTTACATGTCTTTGTTTTACAGGTCTTCGTTTGACAGGTTTTCGTTTTAGAAAGCTTCATTATACATTTCTTCTGTCTTGGGTCTTCGTTTTACATTCACCCAAAAATTATTCCATTTTGCCGGTCTTTTTTAAAAACGAAATACCTGTAAAAATAGTCCAAGCGGGCCTTTACGGAAGATCAATGACAAACCACACACAAAGTTATAGATATGAAATATATCGAACAAAGTATAATACTAATTTGGATAAATCCATTGCACCAAGCTCAATCTGTATCATGTGTGATTCCCTTGCTCTGAACATGAAGTCTGTGTTGCAAAATGTCCTCATTCCTTTGAAAACTGTCACAGTAACTGCTGCAGATCCGAGCTCTAGTTGCAGATGTGTATTGATCATGCGGACCCTGCTGGCGATGGGAGAACCCAAGCTACAGACACAAAGGTCCCAGATACACTCGTAAGAGCCTCTCCAGCAAATGCTACGGCCCTGCTATTGATGCAATTTTGTTTAACTATTTTGTTTTGAAAGATAGTACTTATGATGAGTTGTCTATAAAATATTTTCATATTCCAAATCTATCAGAAGCCCTTAATCCAAAGCTCATTTCCAATAAAATAATTGACGTTGAAATCGTTAAAACCGTCACATTTGCAATTTTTGGCAGATTCTTGAGGCTGCTGGTCCTTCTCCCTCAATAAAACAATATTTGATTTAGCTATTTTTTAAAATCTCAAAAGGTGAAGATATAACAATTCAATTTCAGCTTCTGTTCTTGCATAGCTAAAATGGCCATGAATATTTTCCGGCCGACATTTTGATCAAAAATAATAACAAATATCGGAACATATCAGATCGTCAATCTGATATGTCTTTGTCTCCGGTGGGGCCAGGTATACATCATATAATAAAACATAATTAAAAAAATCTGGTTCTGCTTATTTATAAATTAAAAGGGAGTGCATCTTATACCCAAAGATCAATAAAATGGCAACTGTAATAAACCAATTTGCATGCAGCTTCTTAATGCATTCGTATCAGTAGTATTCATTTTCAAATAATTCCCGCAATTTCTCATCACCTTCTTCTCAATTATTACTCAATTATCCCAACAGAATCAATTCAACAGAACAAACAATTAAACACTAGTACACCTTGCAACTGAAAATGCTGAAGAGCATCAACACGTCACTGACATGATTGTAGCATTTCTGGAATGCTTCTGAATTATCCTTGCATTTTCATATTTAGCTCCCCTCCGATGTCTACGATTTCATTTATCCTAGGGTCCTATTAATCCCTTTAAAAGGTTATAAACTGCAGTACAACCATTAAGAGATAAGATTTATGGTCTTCAAACAACTTGTCATTTCATTCTAATGCATATTTCATCATCTTAATAGTCAATCCCCCCATCTGCTAGATTTAATTATTTTAGTCAATACATACTGATATATGAGATAAATCAAACTGCATTTTCTTGATCAATGGAATCAATTAAATATCACTTTTTAATGAATTGCTTTCAATTCCTATTCTTATTGGGATTATCATATTTCATATTTTATACGCTGATTTTTTATTGCCAAACCACTCCATTCGAACGAACCTAATCAGATTTGTTGTCAATGTGTAAATATCCAACTGCATTTTATACATCAATGGGATTAATTAGATAACACTTTTTAATGAATTCCTTTCAATTTATATTCTTTTTGGGGTTATCATATTTCATATTTTATACGCTGAGTTTTATTACCAAACCACTCCCATCGAACAAACCTAATCAGATTTTTGTAAATGTGTTCAGTTTTCTCCAGAAGGGTATATGAAATACAACAAAATGTCCTTTGAGGGAAGTAGGCCCTACATGTAAACAGATCTTTAACCCTTACTTTACCAGCACTGTTTAGAAAATACGCCTGGGAAGCGGGGCTAAAGACGGGCACCCAAAATGGCGATAATATCGCCGCGTGGTAGAGTTAGGGTTAAGCATAGCTTCATTATTAAAGGACTCTCTGTCTTCCGAGCAGCAAAAGTCGGGCTCGTTCCGCTAAAGTGACCCGGTGGTCCGCCCACCTGGACCATGCTGCGTATATTTGCGAGTTGGCACACTTGTTGTGGGTTGATTAACCCTTAATCTACCAGCACTGTTTTGAAAATGCGCCTGGGAGGCGGGGCCAAAGACGGGGCACACAAAACGGCGATAATATCGCCGCGTGGTAGAGTAAGGCTTAATTGCAATATTTCCGTAAAATGCCATATCTCCGAGTTATTCTTATAAGCTAAAAAGCAAATTGCATTGCTTCAAGAGTCTAAGGTATGTATGACAGTAAAGAGTTATCGCTGACATAGAGAAGTTCAAAGGGAGTTCACCACCAATATACACAAGGACAGGCGTTTAGCACTTAGAAAAGCAAAACTGCAAAACCACTCTATTCATATGGTTTGACCAGACAACTCAGTAGGGTTATCTTTTTTTTTAAATCGTATAATAAAACAATGACGTAAGTACATAAACGCTTCTCTTTCTCATTATTAGAAACACGTATTTTATTTATCCCTTTATTTGTTGTGCTTTTTTCCAACTGGGCCTATGCTTTTTAAAGTTCTCATGTTTCCTTTTTCCAAGTCCTATAAATCATTTACATCCAGATGTACATACTCATGGTGGACAGATAGATTCTTAATTACTAAAAACAAAATGCTAGTTACTTCCTACCACCAAATTTGGAATCCTGATTAAGCACATGACGACTATGTGCGTAGATTTTACTTGCATGATAAATCCTTCAATTGTTGGTGGTTTTTTATCTCGGAACCTTGCTCTTTATGAAATTCAGGAATAGGAATTTTTAAAGGTGTCTTCGACCAATTTTGCAAATTAAGGTGTATCTAAAACAGTCTTACTGCACTCGTTTGTTGCGTTTCTTGATTAAAGCATTTTTCACCCATCGAGGACATACATTTCAAGACATGTAAAACTCGATTGGGAAATACGTACAAATCTTGATTAGTCGTCGCGGACATTAGCAGTATGCTTTGATCAGTGTTGATGATAGAGCAGTATAAATCATTTACCTCAAGGCTCCTTTAATGTCAAAATTCAATGAAACTTCTGAAGGCAATTAAAACAAAAACTTTTCCCTAGATTTCTGAAGGTCTTTCGCTACCCAAAATGGGATTGCCATTTCTTTTAAAGTTGTCCTTGTTCTTTCAAAGATTTATAATATAAATTCCTCGAGTATTTGGGATATGTACATGCGCAAAGAGCATATTATTTACCTGCATAAATTTAGGTAATACTTCAATATAATCTCAACACCAATCACAAATAACTTGAAGAAGCTCAATGTTCTGACACATATGTTCTTTATTATCTCATTAAATAAAATCTGAGGTGTCATGCGATTTAAATAATTAATGTTGTAGTGCTAGATCATCCAAATTTGAAACAAGAATTGTATTACTTTGTTCGATTTTGATATATTTCCATTCAATCTTATAAGAATTGGTTTTACGATAGTCTCTGCATTCAGTTACTAAGACATTAAATTCTTCTTTGATACATATAAAACGCAATCTCTAATGATTTCTACACGAAATGGGGTTTTTTTTGTTTTTGGTTGCGTCACCCTGATTTTTCAAATTTCTAAGTGACTTGAATTTTACAACTGACTACAAAGAGCGCCTGAATCTTATTAGAACAGTCTCCACACTCTTGAAATGGATAGTTGGTTTGATCATGGTTGATCAAAGTTTGGGTATTTCAATTAATTCATGCAAACAACTGAGAATCTTAACCATATTAATACAAATCGATGCTAAGTTGAGGTAGTTCAATACTTTTATGTAAATGTTTCTTATTATCTCATTAAATAAAATCTGGGGCGTCATGGCATGCAATTTGATTATTTAACGTTGCCTTATCAGATAATCCAAATTTGAAACAAGACTCATTAAACACCTTTTGATTTATTGGCTTTAAAGCATATAGGAATTGATTTACAATAGTGTCTACCTTCATGGCATCAAACTCTTTTTTGAAAGAATATAACAAGTTTATTTCTAAATGAGATGTCGGTATTGAAATCAAGGTTTACAGTACCCCGAAGGTTATAAAATAAGGATATGCACGAAATTTCTAAGAAACTAAGTTTGATTACAGACTTCAAATTTATGATTTAATGAATGGACTCAAATATAGTATATATAACTGTTGGGAGGTTATGGCAAAGCCCCATGAAGCTAGAGACATTAGAGGATTTTGGGCATGAAAATTGGCTGTTTTTGACACACACAATCGAAATTGTACGCAACAAAAACAATGATATTTACCGTGGGCTTCAGCTAAACGTAAGATATTTATTTTGAAATCCATCTTCAAGTGTTCAAATTAATTACCAAAGAACATGAAAATCTTTAAAGACCCACCAAACCCATCCACCATCTCAATAAACTAAAACCTAGAAAAATTGAACAAATAACTCATTATTACATTTGCTGTTCGTTTATTTAGTAATGTTTTCATAGGGTGATCTCGTGACTGAACAATAATAGTGTTTTCACCTCTAGTCTTGTAAGCTATTATGCCTACATGTATGTAAATAAAGTGTTGTCCAATCCTGTACAATTTTTTGTCCATTTTTCATTAGAAAGTCTGCATATAACAGTTGCTCAGTGTTACAGAAGCCTAGCTTTAGTTTTGACTATTTCAACATTTTTGATCTTTAGATCATATAAGACTTTAGATCATATAAGTCGGTGTGGTAATTCAACCATCACAGATTTGCATGTACTGATAAACTCTTTATCTATAAACTATTTGTGGTGAGCTGTGCTTCCTATTTCAATTGTGTTAATCTTTTACTAAAGACTATCGTAACGAAAGAAAGATGTTAACGTACATTAATCTTTTTGCGCAGGTTAACAGGGTAATTGTCCATCCATCCCTTGGGTTTCCCTACTTAATCTACTCTTGCTCCTGGAATAAATATAGTCCAATGCGGATTTTCCATCGTCTTCTTTTAATACAAAACCAGAGGCTGCTTTATCTTAAACAAAACAAAAAAAGGGAAATACTTTGTGGTAAACATTTTTACATCAAGACAAAAACCCCAAAACAAAAACAAATCAAATCCATAAAATCACGTATGACGCATAAGTCAATAAGTCTATTATATGTGCCATCAAAATTGCATAAATACGGCATGTAAGGTGTCAGATCAATGTTTAGCATTAGGTACCCACACGGACAGCTTCTTCCCCACACTTTTAGCCTAATCGTGACTTGAACAATATTTTTATAAAATGTGAAAAAGCAATTAAAACATGACAAGTGACAAAAATAATGATTTGCTACAATAACAATTAGCGATAATTAATCCACGCGGGACAAATCTCACGTAACTCTAAATGCAAAAACTTCTAAGCTGTTTCTGGAGTTCACAAAACGTAAACAATATATCAAGAATATTGATAACATCAATATTGGGGAAATGTCAAGCTGCGTCCTGACGTCACGGATTATGCAATGCCTCATGAAATAAAATGGAGATTTACTTTTCATACATTAAATATTCACAAACAAATTGGTACAAACACCAGAACAATGCAATGATAAATGTAAAAAAATTGCATGCAGCCTCTCAATACATTTGTATCTTTAGTATTGTATTTTTTTTTTTTTTTATAGTAATTCTTATATAGCGCTTTATACTGTCCTAGACTGTCTCAAAGCGCTTTACAATTATTACCCTAGTCACTTTTTTTATATAAACACTGGGGTTATCTTTTTCTCCTAATATTTTGGGTGAAAGATTTATGAATGATTGTTTTCGAAAGCTGAAGAAAAAATATCGTCCCAGTAAATAAATTCAGAACTGGACGCTGCCGAGTTGATAACGTCACTTCCGGTTTTCAATTTTCTTATAGATTGTATGAAATTTGTGATGATTTCAACAACGTTTGTAGGCCACCATGTTCGGTCCGGCGGATGTGTGATCGATAACCTCGCAGATTTCTCGCCAATCAATAAGGAAAATTGGAAACCGGAAGTGACGTTACCAGCACGGCGGCGTTCTTTCTGAATGGAGGGTTCTGAATTTATGAGGCGATGCCTGTCCTTTATATCAATTGCTCAGGTATAACTGAATAAGATCAATTTAATGCTTATTGTATCTTATTATAAATTGTTGAAATACGTAGGTTTATAGTAAAACATGCATGTTTAGTGGTGACAAAATTTTATCATTTTCTCATCACCTTCTTCCCATTTATTACCCGAACATCGCAACAGAATCAATTCAAGAGAACAAAACATTATGAACTAGTATATTTTGTATTAACAGTATACCTTGTATTTTACAAAGTCACTGCAAATGTTAAAGAGAACAACACACACGTTACTGGCGTGATTGCAGCAACTCTGCAATGCTTTTTAATTATACTTGCAAATTACAATCAGAACTTCTCCGATTTCTACGCTTTCCTCTAACCCTGTTAATTTGTTTAAAAGGTTATAAACTGCAGTACAATCATTAATAGGTACAATTTATGGTATTGAAACAAGCTGACATTTCATTCCAATGCATTTCATCATCGGATTAGCCAATCCCTTCATCTGTTAGATTTCATAATTTTTGCCAAGATAAAATAAATTCAACTGCATTTGCTTGATCATTGGAATCAATTTAGATACAACGTTTTAATGAATTGCTTTTCTTCTTGGAATTATCATATTTCATATTATATACACTGATTTGTATTTTTAAGCCACTCTATTTGAACGAACGTAATCAGATTTGTTGTAGATATTTTCAGTTCGGTCCAGAACTGTATATGAAATACAACAAAAATGCTCTTTGAGGAAAGTACATGTATACATATCTTAATTACAATATTTCCGTAAAATGTCATATCTATGAGTTATTCTTATGAGCTAAAACTGCTTAAGCAAATCGAATTGCTTCGATAGAGCCTAAGGTATGTTATGACAGTGAAGAGTTATCGTTTACATTGAGAAGTTCAAGGGGAGTTTACCACCAATTTACACAAGGACACCTATTTCATTTATACCTTTATTTGTTTCGTTTTCTTCCAAGACGGTGTATGCTTTCTAAAGTTGTTATATTTTCTTTTTGTTCAATTCTTATAAATCATATACATGCAGATGTATTATTATGTTCATGGTGGAAATATGAATTTGGCGCTTGCAATAAAATATCTGTAAACATTATATACCATAACATGCACCAAAATTCCAAATACGATAGCCAACAGATAAACGCTTTAAACAGTTAAATGCGTGATAGTCTATTAGTATATATCTTATTGTTACAAAGTGCCATGAAAAGGAAATATCTACATTCAAATATGAAAATATTAATTCTGAGTTCGGTACTAATAAGAAAATTCTAATTACTTCCTCCTAACAAGCTTGAATCATTAGATTTCGCTTATATGATAAATAATTCGTTCAATTGTTGGTCATTTGCATCTCGGAATCTCTTGCTAAATTCAAGAATTCTTAAAAGAGTCTTCAGTAGTAAGGGGCGACTATACAGACCCGGACCAATCAGAAGCCAGCATTCCTAATCTACCATGAATATTAATAGAATGTGCAAATTAGGTGGCTTTTGTTCCGGGTCTGTATAGCGGCCCCTGAGATTTTCCAGGTCATCGGATTGCCGTCACAAGATACTCTTGACGACGGAGCTTCTGATTCGTCGGGGTATGTATAATGACCTCTGAGATTTGTTCCTCTGGGTCATCGGATTGCCGTCACAGGATATTCTCAATCACGGAGCTTCTGATTGTTTGGAGTCTGTATAGTGGCCCCTGAGATTTTCCCTCTGGTTCATCGGATTGCGTCATCTTAGAGAAAGGGCTTTCAGGTTATCGGATTGATGTCACAGGATATTTTCGACGACGGAACTTCTGATTGGTCACTACCTGTATTGTGGCCCCTGAGATTTTTTCATCTGGGTCATTGGGTTGCCATCACAGGATAGTCTTGACTGTTCTGCAGAGTCCTTTTAACGAAGTGTATAGCTTTTCCTGACTGGGTGTGTCAGGTGGGAGTATCATGGTACTCATTGTCGCCCATTTAAAAATAATAAACCCTGATAATCTATTAATTAGAAGCTTAGAATATTCAAAGAGTTTAAGCTGTACAATAATATAAATAAAACACCATGTCACGATTATCGATAATATCGGGATAATATTGTTACAATATACCAAGTCACATCGTTCGAGAAGACATTTTACTTGACAATCAAGCAACAGGAAACTTGTCATGTTTGAGAACATTTGAGCATGCACTTTTGAAATTCCAGTGAAAAAGAAGAAGAAGAAGAAGAAGAAGAAGAAGAAAAAGAAAAAGAAGAAGAAGAAGAAGAAAAAGAAAAAGAAGAAGAAGAAGAAGAAGAAGAAGAAGAAGAAGAAGAAGAAGAAGAAGAAGAAGAAGAAGAAGAAGAAGAAGAAGAAGAAGAAGAAGAAGAAGAAGAAGAAGAAGAAGAAGAAGAAGAAGATGAAGAAGAAGAAGAAGAAGAAGAAGAAGAAGAAGAAGAAGAAGAAGAAAAAAGAAAAGAAAAAGAAAAAGAAAAAGAAAAGAAAAGAAAAAGAAAAGAAAAGAAAAAGAAAAGAAAAAGAAAAAGAAAAGAAAAAGAAAAAGAAAAAGAAAAAGAAAAAGAAAAAGAAAAAGAAAAGAAAAAGAAAAAGAAAAAGAAAAAGAAAAGAAAAAGAAAAGAAAAGAAAAAGAAAAAGAAAGAAAAGAAAAAGAAACAGAAAAAGAAAAAGAAAAAGAAAAAGAAAAAGAAAAAGAAACAGAAACAGAAACAGAAACAGAAACAGAAACAGAAACAGAAACAGAAAAAGAAGAAGACTTTTACCACCCTTTTATTAAACACGCATTATGTACAGAAATGATGTATCGATCGGTTCTCTTTGTCAAACACAAGGACATTTAAACAAAGGATCTATATTGATCCAATATTGAATAAACAAACATGGATTATGAATATTTTTTTCTCATACTATTGATATTGATTTGCCACGCAAACAGGTTTCATCTTAAGAGATAGTTTTACCCCATTATTGTACACCATATAATCGAAGCACTAGTACTTTTACCACCCTATTATTAAACACACCGTACGAAATGATGTAGCGATCGGCTCTACAACACTTTAACTCCCATTATTATACATCAGATAATCAAAGATTAAGGCTCACAAACCCACGTAACAGCGGATAGCAAAACATACGCATGGTGTACACAAAATGGATCAACTGTATATCTTACATTAAAAAAGGCCCGTGACGAAAGATGTAACTCAAATTTCGTTCAGTTTCTTCTACATTTTAAATCCTTCATATAATGCATGTCCTGAAATGACCCCAAAAGCAGCACCGATTAACGGCAGTTGGTACATACATATAGATTTAAAGTGAAATTTAACAAAGGAAACAGACAAATACCACAGACATTAAAATTGACATCTAATATAACGGTAAATCAGGAAAAACTGATGCGGAATAAATCTTTTTTTCTTCAGTCCATTGCCTCGCGGGAAAAATAGAAAATCGAAACTTTTTTTTACATCCAGGATAAATGTGCAGGGTGACCCTAGCAATCATGTTTGTTCTGACGTCATACTCCAACATCTTTTGTGTTGTTTGGAGTTAGCCCTATACAGACAGTCCATAATCAAACCGATCAATACAGGACAGAGGATTTTCTTTTTGTGAGGAGCTCTTGTGTATTATCGATGTGTGTGTATGTTGAAAGCATACCTTGATGACGTATTCACCTCAGGTGACTTTCATGATTTAAAAGAGACTCGGTTCCCTCAATATATCGGTTAAAATGGACGTCTTTTCATATGTGATGTTTGAACGGGCAGTGGTAAGCCCAATGGATCTCAATTATTTTCCTAACCAAAAGACCATCAAAACAAAATGTAAAGAATTGCATCAACATATGCATACATTGATATCTTATAGCTTTGTGAAACTAGAAAAAAGCTCAGACACGGATTTTGTACAAGGAACGTCCGCCTCGGAAAAGGTTAGGAAAATGTCACGGAGGTGACGTTATAAACGTGTTAGAACATGCCGTAGGCAAAAAACAGTCCAAACAAGTAGGGACATGACGAAAATGTCTAAAGGGACAAGGCTATGACAAGGTTGAAGAGGGATGGGTGTGGTGAAAATGTCTAAAAATAGTGTGCCAAGGCTAACTGGGACAAGTCCAAACAGACGGCCATACGAGGGAAATGTCACTAGGTAATGGCAACGAAGTTTTCTCAAAAAAATGTTATTGCTGTCAGGAGTATCATCAACCACACAATCAAGAGCTCCGTCGTCGAAACTATCCTGTGAGGCAAATGAAATTATATACAATGTTTATACCCGTAGTATGAAATAAGTAAATTTCGATAACATCAAGTATTTAAGAAAAATATTGTGGGTCATTTGTACGAAATTAAAAGCAATTTGTTCGGAGCCTACACTATCACAACGATGAAAAAAACACCTGCACAACGAAAATAATGCAAAAGAAGGCGCCTAAAAGGCGTCATATTATACTGCAATTGCGCTCCTCCATTTTTTTTACCATTGAACCTGTGTTGTAGCTTTTTTGTACCCCCAGTGAAGAACATGTTTCCAATTCTATGCAAACTTTAGTACATGAAACTGAAACGACCGATATTCATTTTTAGTCTAAAAATAAGGGAAAAAATTCGATACTCTATTCTGCTAAGAGACAACATTATCCAAATGCGTATAAGATGTTCTTTTAATGGTGATTATAACTCGAATGATGTTCTTCAAAATGATGATCTATTTGTTTAAACGCCTTCTATGAAAATATTGATGAGTAATCCCAAATGACCAAGGCCAGACCGGGTGCATCCCCAGGGTGAATTATTTAAAAAAGGCGCTTGTTGAGTTTGCGCATGCGCACATGTTAAAAAAGCTATATAAAAGGCGACGACGACAAGGAGTAGGCCTAACATTCATTCAAAACGCAGACACGAACATCGAAGCATCAACCAGCACTACCCAACCGCAACGATTAACCGAAGTCCGCGCCCCTCCTTTAGATGCGGACAACATACCATTGAAGAGAGCTTTGAAAAGGCAGAGTTTCGACAAAGTAAGAGACAGTCGCCGATGGGTGACCTGAGCTTATCCCATAGAAGAGGATGTGTACGTGTCTACATCGCAGTTTGAAAGCATCAAATACGTTCATCTCGGCAAGTATGTTAAAACCAAGTCCGGTACAATACCTCGAGTCACGGTTGAAGGCATCGCCATGAAAGAAGGCGTTTGGGATGAACTCTGTAAAAACAAAAATACGATATCTGAACTGGTCCCCGCCGCATGAGTGGTCCGTCACACCCCGAAAAGTTACGTTTGCTTCTCGGAAAACAGATTTACATCAGTCTCACCGCAGAAGAGGAAAACATTGTTGTGAATATACAGTACGCCATTTCGACTACGCAATGCAAACGATCAACGAATTAAACGAACGTACCAGTCGTCAATGGACGGTCATACCCGGAGAAAAAGGGATTTCTCTCAATCTGGAGCAATGGTGTAAACTGACGAACATGGAAGGCCTATATTTAGTAGAACATTTGAAAGCACTAGTCAAAGTACCTATCGTTTCACCCGCAAAGAAAAGACCCCATTCGCCGTCATCGTCGCCACTTCCCACCCTGTCAGAAAGGCGCAAGGTAAACCTAAAGCTTGACATACCACCCACCATTATCGAGAAACCTAAAGAAGAAGAACTCTCAAAAGTTTTTTTTTTTATGTCATATAAGCTGCGTCTTATTTTCGGGCATTGTTTTGAAAGGAAAGTTTCAAAAAAAGAGGGTGCTGTATCGCAAACTTATAGGTGATAAATAAAAGTAAACCGGATCCCGCGAACTGCTGATGTTACTTTTGTTTGAACATTTGTTACTTTTAAAATTTCATTTTAAATATTCATTGTTTGATTAGTGATGCTTTTTAGCGCCATATAACCTGCGCGTTATTTTCTGGCGTATTATGTCCTATACAGTGCTAATATGCGGACGTTCTTGTATCTTTTTTACCTCCTTTTCTATAGTATTTTTTCCCGGTTATTCCATTTCCAGCCTTATAACTTTTACCCTCCAACCCCTCCCCCAACCCATACTCCTTTCTCGTTTAGAAATACATGCATCCTCCCTGCCCTTTTCCCTTAGAAATAGATTCATACCCCACCTCTTTTCTCGTTTAGAAATACATGCATAATACATCCCCGCCTCGCCTTTTTCCCCTTAGAAATAAATTCATACCCCACCCCTTTTTTCGTTTAGAAATACATGCATCCTCTCCCCGCCCTTTTTTCCCTAAAAAATAGATTCATACCCCACCCATTTTCTCGTTTAGAAATACATGCATCCTCCCTGCCCCTTTTCCCTTAGAAATAAATTCATTTCCCACCCCTTTTCTCGTTTAGAAATACATACATCCCTCCTTGCTTTTTTATTACATTTTAAAAGTGGGATCAACGCATGATATGTTTTCAGTGGCCAAAGAAAAGAGAGCTACTATACGCCCTTTGGTTTTCTACCAAATGGAATGTCGATTGATGGAGCTGACTGGATAACAGACGATTGGTTGTTTACATACATTGGGTACTTACGTATGGTGTAATTAAGCTTATCATAGCGCTCATACAATTTGAAGTTGGATAGCTATCATATTTTACCTTATTTCCCCGTAGACGCCATTTTGCTCGTAAAAACGCAGTTCTGTCCGCTTACTTTATAGTGTTTGAGTAAAAAAACTGCCTCAAATGACAGTGTTTGAGATAAATTGTTTCTCAAATGATGAGTTTCAGAAAAAAATGTCTTCTCAAACTATTTACGTTTTTAAAATATCTTCGCTAAAATTTTGCTCCCTGTGCAAAGTCAATAGGATTTGAATATAAAATTTCGTTCTCAAATCGTACATGTTTTCAAAAAACGTCTTCTCATATCACACCGTTTGAAAAATATCGTCGCTCAAATCTTACCTATTTTCAAAACGTTGGTCTCAAACATGACAAGTTTTACAGAAGAAAAAAAACACTTCTTAAAGTGTCGAGGTAAAATAAAAATAAATGTTATACAAACAGTCTTCCGGGAAAATCAATAGGTCCACCGATCGATTTTCCGCGCGAGTTTATTTAAGTGTCTTAGTATGTACCAACTGCCGTTAATCGGTGCTGCTTCTGGGGTCAATTCAGGACATGCATTAGATGAAGGATTTAAAGTGTAGAAGAAACCGAACAAAATTTGAGTTATATCTTTCGTCACGGGCCTTTTTTTAAAGTAGGATATACAGTTGATCCATTTTGTGTACATCATGCATATTTTTTGCTATCCGCTGTTACGTGGGTTTGTCAGCCTTAATTTTTGATTATATGATGTAAAATAATGGGATTTAAAATGTTGTAGGGCCGATTGATACATCATTTCGTATAGCGTGTTTAATAATAGGGGGTAAAAGTACTAGTGCTATGATTATATGGTGTATGATAATGGGGTAAAATTATCTGTTAAGATAAAACCTGCTTGCGTGGCAAATCGATATCAATAGTATGAGAAAAAAGCATTCAAAATGTATGATTGTTTATTCAATATTGGATCAATATAGATCCTTTGTTTAAATGTCCTTGTGTTTGACAACTTAGAGAACCAATCAATACATCATTTCTGTACATAATGCGTGTTTAATAATAGGATGGTAAAAGTTTGATTATATGATAATGGGGTTAAAATATCTGTTAAGATGAGGACTGTTTGGGCGGTCAAGAATAGACCGATCAATGATTATGCATGGTGAAATGATAAGAAAACACATTTATAACCCATGTTTGTTTATTCAATATTGAATCAATATAGATCCTTTGTTTAGATGTCCTTGATGTCTGTTACCATGGCATTATGGGATGAGGGATGAAAGACTATTATTAAATAATGGTATTGGTTTATTACATACGTAACAGAATTATGTCATTTTAATCCATCAGATTGGTCAATTAATAGTGATGTGATGACCATATATGGCAACAGTATTGAATGCCATTCAAGACTGAACATTTAAAAGCGGGCTGAAGAGTTTGTTTTATTATTCATTCGTTAGTGTTCGTCAGCTACACTAACAACCACAACGTGTTATCATATATTGAGTTATATCAATTATAACGTCTTGACATTTCGTGTTATACTTACTGTGGTGTAATACTACATCGTGTGCATACTGCGTGTTTGATTACCATGACTCACTATAATGAGAGAAACAGGAGAGACCAATCGTCGTTTAGGAGAACAGCAGGGGTGGTGGAATTATGAGCCTGATCCTAAGGTCCGAAAGTACAGAGTTGCGTCATCCATTAGTGTCTTGCTCATATATATCTGCCACTGTAATTACTTTGGGATTTGAATATGGTATGTGTGTTTCAGATTTTTTTAAGTTGATGACTGGCAATAACATGTGAATTGATAGATTGGTTTATGAATTGCTTGAAATTATCCCAGGATAATTGTACAGAATGTACACGCCAACATTCACAAGGAAAAAACACACCTTGTTTACCCTTGATATGCTAGAGTTGCCTGATGTTAGACGGGGGTAGCGACTGTATTTTCGTCGACCTCGCATAGGGCAATATAACTCGGGCGAAATCGGGTTTAAGTAGTGCTTTGGCCAGCGCAAGGTTCGTCGACGTTCCGTTGCCATGGCGCTTCTCTCCGGACAGTCCTAGACTGGTCGATGTTTACATACAACATAATACACATATACATTTCATAACGTCATAGATACTGTTGTCCCATTCTCAAGGTAATGACGTCATTATCGCTTGTAGGCAATGAAGTCTCTCGCTTTTTACCCCATTTCCCCCGTTTTTTACCACTTCTTTTCCTTCAATTTATCCTCTCAAAAGTTGATGGTTGAGAAAAAAGATCGCTCAAAAGTCCAGGAATTTCAAAAACTGAAGTACACATCAAAACAAAAAATGCCTTTTCAAATTTGACGCCCTGTTTCTTCTTTTCTTTCTTCTTCTTCTCCTCCTCTTCTTCTCCTTCTCTTTCTTTTTTTTCCCCTTCTTCTTTTTCACTAAAATTTCAAAAAGTGCATGCTCAAATGTAATGTTTGAGGAAAAAAGTTCAGGGGGCGTGGTTTGGAATCAAGTCCCACCTTTTTTTAAAGCGAGATTCTGTCCTGTCTTTCCCCCGTTGACACCATTTATCCCCGTTAAAAACGTACTTTTGTCTGAATAGTCCCACGATGAAGCCCATTCCCCGTAGACCCCCTTTTTCGCATTAAAGCATAGTTCTATCATTCCCCCTTAGACGCCATTTTTTGTCCTCACAAATGAAAAACAGTTGAGCAAAAAACTGCCTCAAATGACAGTGTTTCAGAAAAATTGTTTCTCAAATGAGTTTCAGAAAAAATTGTTTCTCAGATGAGTTTCAAAAAAATGTCTTTTCAAATATTTTCAAAATATCGTTGCTCAAATTTTGCTACCTGTGCAAAGTCAATGGGATTTGAAAATAAAATTTCGTTCTCAAATCGTACACGTTTTCTAAAAACGTCTTCTCAAATCACACCGTTTATAAAAAGACGCCGCTCAAATCTTACCTATTTCCAAAAAAAAGCTCTCAAACATGGCAAGTTTTCTGTTTCTCGATTGTCAAGTACAATGTCTTCTCAAATGATGTGACTCGGTAAATTGTGACGATATCATCCCGATATTATCGATAATCGTGACATGGCAATTTATCTATATTATTTTTACAGTTTAAACTCTTTGAAAAATCTAAGCTTCTAATCAACAGATTATCAGGGTTTATTGTTTTTAAATGGGCGACAATGACTACCATGATACCCAAACCTGACACACCCACTCAGGAAAAGCTATACACCTCGTTAAAAGGACTCTGCAGAACAGTCAAGACTATCCTGTGATGGCAATCCGATGACCCAGATGAAACAATCTCAGGGGTCACAATACAGTAGTGACCATTTAGAAGCTCCCTTGTCGAAAATATCTTGTGACATCAATCCGATAACCTGAAAGCCCTCTCTCTAAGATGACGCATTGCGATGACCCAGAGGGAAAATCACAGGGGCCACTATACAGACCCCACCAATCAGAAGCTCCGTGATTGAGAAAATCCTGTGACGAAAATCCGATGACCCAGATAGAAAATCTTAGGGGCCACAATACAGACCCCACCAATCAGAAGCTCCGTCGTCGAGAATATCCTGTGACGGCAATCCGATTACCCAAAGAAAAAAAACTCAGAGGTCACTTTACAGACCCCGACGAATCAGAAGCTCCGTCGTCGAGAATATCTTGTGACGGCAATCCGATGACCTGGAAAATCTCAGGAGCCGCTATACAGATCCGGACCAATAGCCACCTAATTTGCATATTCTATAAACATTTATAAGAAATTAGGAATGCTGACTTCTGATTGGTCCGGGTCTGTATAGTCGCGCCTTACTACTGTCTTCGACCAATTTAAAAATTGAAGTGTATTTAAAACAGTCTCACTCGTTTGTTACGTATCTTGATTAAAGCATTTTTCACCCATCGAGGATATGCATTTGAAGACAAGTAAAACTCAATTGAGAAATACGTACAAATCTAGATTAGTCGTGGCGGACTTTAACAGCATGCATTGATCAGTGTTGATGATGCTTAGTACAATTGCTGCAATAGCAGTATGTATACTTACCTCAGGGCTCCTTTAACAGTTTAATGTCAAAATTCAATAAAACTTCTAAAACAAAACTTTTCCCTAGGTTTCTGAAGGTCTTTCGTTACCCAAAAAGGAATTGCCATTTCTTTTAGTGTTGTTCTCGTTCTTTCAAAGATTTATCAATTTCTCGAGCATTTGGGATATGTACATGCGCAAAGAGCACATTATTTACCTGCAGAAATTGAAGTAATACTTCAACCTAATCTCAACACCAATCACAAATAACTTGAGGTAGCTCAATGTTCTGATGAATATGTTCTTCGTCATTTTATTAAATGAAATCTGAGGTGTTATGCGATTTGATTTATTAACGATATTATTAACATATATAACGATAACATATAACAATATTATTAATGATTTTGATATATGGCTCTTAGTTAATAAGACATCAAGTTTTTCTTTGATATATAAAACGCTAATCTCTAACGAGATGGCTGTTTGTAAATCGAGTTCTACAGTACCCCAAAGAAAATGCAATGCACGAAATGTTCGATTCAAATTAAATCATATTAGGGCATTACCACTCTCTCTTAAACTAGAGTATTCAGAAAATCACCGCTCTGGAAAGTTTTGTTGATCTACTTTTGATTGCCGACGAAACAGAGTGTTTGCTTCTTATTAGAACTGTCTCCACATTTTTTTAATGGATACTTGGTTTTCAAGTCATAGTTAGTCAAATTTTAGTTTCATGTATTCAAACAACTGAAAATTTCAACACAAATAAAAATGTTCATATGTATGTACATGTTCTTTATTATCTCATTAAATGAAATCTGGGGTGTCATGCAATTTGATTCCTTAACGTTGTCGTGTCAGATCATCCAAATTTGATTTTTTTTTTTAAAAATTATTTTGTTCCATTTTTGATACATTGATACTAAAGCATGTTAGGTTTGACAACATTGGCTACATTCAGTTAATAAGACATTAAATTCTTCTTTGGTTTATAAAATGCTATTCCCTACTGAGATGATCATCTGTAAATTGAGTTTAACACTACCCTAAGGTTGCAAGAGTCAATGAAAGTTATTCTCTAAAACGGAACAGTATTCGGAAAATCACCAGTCCTAAACAGTTAAATGTCTGTTGATCTAAGTTTGATTGCTGACTACAATGAATGTGTTTCCTATTACAACAGCTGCCAAGTTTAAGAAATGGCGTAGCTGGTTTCAAAGAATTGGTTGACCAGGATTTCAAACTATCAACTGCTGGGGGTATTTTCTCTTTTGCTGTTGTTAGAGGGAAAATTGCAAACAAGAATGCCTGCGGGTATTACCTTCATATAAAACGCACGTATGGAAATATTTTTACCTTATCGCAGCATATAATACACATGTCCATAAGGTATTTTACTCACTTTTGTGTGTGGGTGTGTCTTTGTGTTACAATTTTGTCAAAATTTGTCAAATAATGGCAAATGTTGTATGGAAAAACGTAATTGCTACTGCATTGATCCGTGGTAGGTTGGCAGAGGTTGTTACGTGATTGGTTGGTGGTGACGCAGGGTTATGTCCCTCGCATGATGGGATATTTTATTTAAAGGTCAGAGGTGACATAATTGGTTAGAAATGGCAAATGTTCTGTCGCACTTCCTGGGGAAAACCGTATGTTATAATTGTTGGTACCTGGTGGGTAGGTGAAAGGTGATATATGCCGTTGTCCCGCACAAAATGGGATATTTCACTTAAAGCTCTAACCTCTGATCTTTGTAGCAACATCATAGTAGCAACAAATTTTATCAAAATCGGTTAAACATTTACCATTTTACAGCGTTTTTAAACCTCAAACAGCAATTTGCATATTTTGTGATATATTACATTTATTTTCTTTTTTAAATCTATTGTTTTTTAAATGTCTGGCATTATTATATTAAGTTGTGCAACAAATTTTTACCACACTTTGTTGAGTCGTTGCCATGTCCTCAATAGACTTCTAGCAGGAACAGACTTTCCATCATTTTCAGTGACTTAAGATTTGGGACAAAAAATTTAAAAAATACTATAAAGATTCTCAGCTCTCTGCTCAGTCACACCGTGACGCAGTGACGTCGCCGGGCCCAATTTTACTTATGGGGCATCTAAAACGATATTTGTTTGACCCCTTTGAAGCCTGACATCAATATCTTCCATTTATTTGTAGAACGTTTTCAGGACTTAATTTTTATAGGGTTTTTGTTAAGGGTTTGTAACAGAATAATAGAACAACAATTTGAAATTCAAAGCTTTTGCTGACTCTTTTGTTAGTTACCACTTCTGGTTTTATATGTGGCAAAACTCCTGACTGGAGGTTTATAGCGAGTCGACGACGAGATCACCCTACAGTAAAAGAAACGCCAAAGAGAATGTCCAGACGGTTAACAATATTTAATTCCAATGTTGCGGATAAGCAATTCAAACGGAGCTGCCCAAAGACAACACAACTTAAACTTTCAAATCCAGCGACTGCTTTTATATGCGCCACTGGTAAACAAACCCAGTACTCGACGCTACGCGGGCAAACACGCTGGCATTCAAGGCAATAATCAAAACCAAATGGCTTAGCCAAAATAGATTTAAAGATACAATTGATTAACAATTTTAATGACGAGATAAACTCTGGTGACTTTCTAAGTTTGAAAGTCACTTTCTGATTTGATTATAAAAACACATATTATCTCGTTACAAGTGTTAATATGCAAATTTGAAACAACTGAACAAATTATGTCATGCGTAATTGACAAAACCAGATAGATAAGTATCTAGGTGTTAACATACGTCTCAAAATGTTGAGATATAAAAGGACATTACTTTTAAAAATGATATCAGTATATATGACCAGATAAGATATGATAATATATGATAGGATTTACATAAATTAACAGGGAGTATTAACAGACTCAAATTCCTTTTTCATTGTTACTAGTTTCTATAAGAAGTAAATTATGTGTCAATGAATAAGTGTCAGTCGATCAAAGAATTAAAATGAGATTTTGTTTGGATCTTTCCCTTTGACAGCCTCTTAGAACTCTGCATGTACCGAAAGCATGGTATCATCAGCTGATGCTTCAAGAACAACAATTAAGAGAAGAACATCATCTCTTGCATCTCTTGAGAATGTATCAGCAAAGGGGAAGCTGCCACACAACTTGTGGATAAAGTAAGGAAGGAGGAACTGGATGTTGGCCTGCAAACTTTGCATGCCAGCAAAGTGACAATACCAAAGGAAGAGTTCCTAAATTTGAAAGCAGACATACTGTAGTTTGTTCGTGGAAAAATAGTAGAGAATTACGAAAGTAAGTAACCACCTGCAATGTAACATCACTTGTTATGTAATCAATGATTCCATTCCTGTCCATGTCAACCAGTATCTCGATTAGGGATTATTTTTCATATCTAATTGTATGTTGACAAAGATTACTATTCATATCTAAACCAATATCTTTTATTTTTTCAAAGATGGTTGCAGAAATATTGTATACGCATTGAAAGTGAAAGATCAATGTGAGTAAAGCAGCTCAGCATAATCGACGATAACATGCGGGCAGAGTGGATTCCCTCCTCTTTAAAGGCACCGACGGTGCATTGGAGGTCAAAAGGACACCAAGAATCGGAGTGAACTCCCTTGTTCAGAAAGTCATGCGTCAATTAGATGGAAGTAACAGATGACAAACACGATTCAATTTGCAGCAATAAAAAATAAAATGACTTAAGATGATGTTATGCGCATCCCCATTGCAGTCTTAATAATACAAATAATCAGTTACATTGATTCTTATAAATCATTATTAAGGGAGAAGCAAAGACATAATCCTTAGTTCATATGATAGAAATAACAATAACAAATTTTCATACAAAGGTGTCATATCTCCCACAGCAATCTAATATGTTTTGTTATTATTAAAAACTGTAATGCTACTATCATGGGAGCTGCAATTTGTAAAAGATGATGTCATCAGCTCAACAAAATGTTGGACTGAAGTTTGTATTTTTTACAATTTATTTCAAGTTTTCAAGCTTATGAAAAATTGTTTTCTTTCTGTAAGGGCCAATGACCTTTTTGGGTACACACGAAAACAAGCACTTAAAACTTTGAGTCACATCATTTTGCAATAGCAACTTTATAAAGAAATACATTAGAATGCGTATATTTTTGATGGGGAAATAATGTCATCATGCACAAGATTTCTGCCCAGGATTGGTACCCCAGGCTGGGAAGATAGCTCAAACAAAAGTATAAGACACTGTTCCGACTATTTGCAGCATGCCACAAAGTCTACAATACGGCTGGTTCCTTGAGTGATTTAGATATTTCTTCTCCGGGTATGTTGACCTGAAAGAAAAATGAAAAATGAAAAATATCGTCATTGATTATGATATTTGTGATCAATTTTGATGATGTAATGAAAAATTGGAATAACACATGTTTGAATTAACCTAATTTGCATTCTTTTGTACTTCTTCTTTCAATTAGAAATGACCATCACCAGCTATTTGGAATATTTTCTGGTCAATTTTCCTCAAGAGACAGTGCCCCCCAAAATGCATCTTAGAAGATTACACGATGCCCTTTCTGAAGGAGTGGCTTGTTGGGCTTGGCTCCTTGGAGAACAAGGTGGGGATTCCGTACATACCAGATTGAATACCATTCGAATAGATGCCCGTGGATTACCAGATGAACTGGACATCTGAAAGTCTGTAATGATCACCCATTGGATACAGACCAGACCTGGTGCAAATTAACAATCATCACTTTTATCTTTTTTTTTAAATGAAGCATTTGGGTATTTTACAACAGCTACAAGTTTATAGAAATGTCCATGGCCGTGAAACAAGAGTGAATGAAGACCCATTGGAATTGAACCCAGGCCTCTAGCATGCCAAGCATCTGCTATTATTGCTAGACCAAGGAGGTCTCTTTTTCTAAATGCAAACAACTGCTTACTGATATCACTTGAAATGTCTCTATGCATGTATTCAACATAATTTGACAATCAGCAAATTATATTTGATATAACCAGTTCACCATTCATGCAAAATACTAAAAATTGTTTATCTATATCCCCCTCCCCCTTCCCCATTGCACAACTCTGTGTCACAAGTAGGCTTGATTTGTTGTATTCCACATCAAATCAAGTCCAAATAGCTTAATCTTATTTACTTTTTGTTGTTGTGCTCAGGAAGCAAATTTCTTTGTATATACATTAGTTATACAAAGCACAATCTGTTCTTCTTCGGAAACCAAAGGGTTCATATTTTGAACAGAACTTTGAATATATATTGCATATTTGTTAAAGATGAAGCGTAGTCTACTGTTTATAATGTTACCTATAAGACGACAACAATTTGTTTATGCCATGCGCCAGAGGCAAAGTGTGATGTGATAAGGGGTATAGACCTTTTCAAATCGGAATCGGTAATTTTCGGAAATCTCATTTAAATAATGTCAAATGGCCGAAATTCACGTGACCATAATGGACCAATCAAATTATGGGGAATCCTGATCGTCTGCTTAATTTATTAGCGTATGGGGTCACACCCATTAAGAATACAGTTTCACACAATAAACAACAGTATATAGGCCTATACATACACAAATAAGCACTTTACTGAGACTTAAATGGTAGCGTAATTTGGTTTTGATTTAATTCGATTAATTTATTTTCCATTTTCATGCATATACTACAATATTTAAAATGAAAACACATAACAATTTTTAAGAAAATGGTTGAAGGGCTTAGAAGCCGGAACTTTTACAAGAAGCCCACCTTAACTTAAATTAAAAAAATAATCACAAAGGAAATGTATAAAAAAGTTAAATTGTGAAAATATAAGAAAAAAGGGAAACCCCCACCTCCACCCCTTACCTGGTAACATAAAGAAGCCTAGTGGGAAAGTAATAAAGTGGTTGAGTAAAAATAAATTTATGTTTTTTATAGAATCGCATATTTGATTCCAGAACATAATACCATTAGATACAATGGAGTGTTTGAAAAAGTCAGAATTTATAGGAAGAGAAAATAAATGATGAAACCTGGTGTTGTGGGAATGTATATTATGAGTAAAAGAAAAGTAATCCTTGAAAATAAGTGGTAATTGGTAATTAACAAATTTCAAAATGAATGCAGCGCATTGGTGTCTGTGGATATCAAAAAATATTAAGAAAACATAATCTGGTAAAAAGAGCATAAGTATGTGTTTGAAAACTTGATTGGGTGATAATACGAACAGCCTTTTTCTGAAGTATGAATAATTGATTTAGATGAGAAGGGTGAGCATTACCCCATACTACATTGCAATAGCTTAAATGAGGAAGAATATGAGTATTGTATAATTCTTTAAGGATGTTACTAGGTACAAGCTCTTTGATTTTTATAGAAAATTTCAATTATTTTAGAAATAGATGTCCATTAATCTTATTAATATGAGAAGACCATTTTAATAAAGGGTCGATGTATAAACGTAAAAATTTGATGGCATCAACACGTTTGATTTGGGAATTATCAATAGATATATCAGTATTATTTATATCCTTATAATGGAAATGAAAAACCATGAAATGAGTTTTGCTGATATTCAAAGATATCTTATTAACCTTAAACGAATTGGCAACATTTTTTAATTCAGAGTTGAAGACTGAAATGACATTACAAAATTGTTATGCTTATACAAAATACTTGCATCATCAGCAAAAAGTGTAAAGCGTAAAAGATGTGAAGAATAGGTAATATCATTTACATATAGCAGAAATAACAAAAGCCCAAGGATTGACCCCTGGGGCACAGCGCAATTTAAATTACGATTAGATGAATAATAACTATTATCAATGGATACAAACTGATGTGTGTTTGATAAGTAACTAACAAACCAATTGTACGCCACTCCTCTCATACCGTGATGATACAATTTAGCAAAAAAGATTGTCATGATTGACAGTATCGAAAGCTTTCGATAAGTCCAAAAATACACCTAATGAGTACTCCCTATTCTTAAAACCATTATAATATATTGAGTGACATCTAAAGCTGCCATAGCAGTAGAACGGCCTTTACGAAAACTAAGTGTCTTATTCCTATCAAGATAATTAGTAGTACAATTGTAAATAATACGTTCTAGAATTTTAGATAACGATGAAAGGATATTTGGTTAGGAAATTCCATACCGCACAGAAAACTTCGTATAAACTGTATCCTCTCCATTCACACAATTTTTCCGATATGCAAAACTAGTCGTTTCATTCACAGATAACAAAGGATTTGCTGCCGAAAGTTCTCAAAGCTATTTTCACATTTTGTGCAGTGAGGTCAACGGCACAATTTTATACCATTAGACTCTCCGCACTGAACATCAACGTTTTCTAATTTGAACGATTTTTGCCAAGTTTCCTCGTATTTTTGTGTTTCAAATGTACACAAATATTTTTAATGTTTCGTAAATGTTGAGGGAATGTGAACCCCAACGAACATAAAACGTTCCGTTTACAAAAACAAGATTTTAACGTGCACACTAGGCCTAGGGCCTACAACTACATGCATTGAACGTAGTGTTATGAATGTACCTAAGGCCAAGTTTTAACTTGAAAACTTACCTGGTTATCGCGTATTCCTTAATTGCGACAGTCTGAATGGAAGACAGTTTGGATCGTCTTAGACCAGTAGACCTGACGTTTCACGTTCGGCTAAATTCTGTTTGAAAAGGTCTATAAACGTACGTACGTGAGGCCAAGTTTTAACTTCAAAACTTATCCGGCTATCGCGTATTCCTTAATTGCGACAGTCTGAATGGAAGACAGTTTGGATCGTCTTGGAATATGACCACAAAAACCCCATCCCCATAACAAAAGAATGATCCAGGCAGAGCAGTTGGAACTTATTACGCAAATTTAGATAAGCGTGTGCATACAACACAAAGCTTATATACATTTCACATTACGTTCATGTACGTACGTATACAAATATTTGTAATGTTGAGGGAATGTGAACCCCAACGAACATACAATGTTCCGTTCATAAAAACATTTTAACGTGCACACTTAGGCCTAGGCCCACAACTACATGTATTGAATGTAACGTTAGTGTTATAAACGTACCGGATGCCGAGTTTTAATTTAAAATCTTACCTGGTTATCGCGTATTCCTTAATTGAGAGTCTGAATGGACAGATGGAAGACAGTACGGATCCTCTTGAAATATGACCAAAAAAAAAAAAACATACAACACAAAGCTTATACATTTCACATAATGTTTACGTACGTACGTACGTACGTCGTGCATGTAATGTTGTACTATTATGTACCTGCGTACAAGCTTATGAAGGTAATACGCGCGCGTATTGTTGTTGTTTACAATTTTCCCTGCAGCTGATTGGTTGGTTAGTAAAAGCGAAAATTCCCCGGCATTTTACTGGTGTAAGTACCCTGACGTTTCACGTTCGGCTAAACTTGGTTTGAAAAGGTCTATAGCTCAGTGCATGCTAGTCAGATAACATATGACTGTGTACTGTAGCCATATGCTTTGGCTGTACACAGTCAGAAGTCATTGTGCAAATTATAAGGTGGAAAACGTTACATTGCTCAACATAATAGCGTAACCGAATATTGACGACGCACGGCTTAAAATAAGCCTTTGTGCGACGAATTTGTGGCTGTTGCCTTTTGTAACTATATAACTTAAAAAATTCGTCCTACTATGTAAAAATAGCATGAACATACTTAAAAAGACTTAAACTTAATGGGCACCTACGTTTTAAACCTCAATGGCTGTTGTAAATCAGTTAAAATATGAAATTATTTCACTGACCCTTCTCCGCGCTTTGGTTCACTGTACAAAGCGTTGAAGTGTCTGTACTTAATTAATTGAAAACACTGCGAACGTCCAATTGCGTCAAAAGAATCCGCGGGCAAACACCACTAAATCGAACAACTAGCGTGCGTACCAATAATAAGAAAGCTTGGATGTTGAAAGTATGAACGAGATCTGACAACAATACGTAACATATACCACATGGTGAATGCAAACGAAAAAAGTAACCATATTGGTCACCGTTGTTCATGTACATAGGCTGGATTTGACAGGGAAATTGAAATGAAGGCCACCCGGGAGGGGGGGGGGGGGAAGGGGGGGAGGGGTAATTGGGTTTTTGTTTCGGGGATTCCCACTTGGCTCTGGGAAAATTTTGTACAATAATGTTTTTTAAAATTTGCCCTCCCCCTCCCCACTTTTCTTAGGTTAGTCCCGCCCATGCTTACAGTAACACAATTTTTTTTATCTAAAACAAATAATACAATACAATCTTGCATAGCATGATGTAGCTTTTTACATTAGGAAACCGAATGCATGCACACTGTGCTTGAAAATAAACACATTTGAGTTTAACAACTGCGTGATTCTTTTAAGACAGCAATAACACCAATTAACTTAGTTCATTTAACCCAATTTTCGAAATTGAACATTTCAGTAACACGCATGCACTTAGTGAGATAAAGATCTCACTCAGTATGCCCTACATGCTACACACTACTTGCAATACTGAGTGAGACAACTTAACACAAACTTCCATTGGGATTTTTATTTGGACCTATCATACGACCAACACTTTTAGAAATTATGATAGCAAAACCATTAAAAATAGAACTGACGAGCTACCAATTTGATGACAATTATATTGCAAACTTACTAAATACATTTTTATCTCCTTATATACAACAAAAAGGAATAAAATTGAATGATTTTTGGAGCTAATCGGTTACCTTGACAACTTTGTCCGTCTGACTCTTGACGGGCGTACAAAAGTAACGCACAGCTCAGGCCAGATTACGCTGGCGAGTGTTAGTTTTCAGATATTTGCACTTACAATCTTCTTCGAGAGACAACAAGTCACCAGCGCGAAAAAAAGTTTATATCACATATTACGATAGAGGAGCATGTTTGATATGCAATAAAATATCATTTAAACCAGTAAACGAAATAAAGAAAAGTGGCAAAACGGTAAAAAAATATTTGGGAAAAGAATTTAGGCCTATACAACTTAAAGAAAGTCTAGCTTAGTCAATAATTGTTCTTCAGGCAATTATTTCATGTCCATGTCGTGATGCTCAATACCTAAGTGTAGGAACGGGGAGGGCAGGGGAACGGTGCCCCACACAAAAAATAATAAAATGCCCCTTTTGAAAATGAAAAATTCACCTCAATTACTGTCAAAGGTGCGAGAATTTGTGGCGGAATTTGCGAATACTTTTAAACAAAAATTACAAAAGTTCCTTTTCAAAATAAATACCGCTTGGGCTCATTAATTCTATCTACTGGGTGGGGGGGGGGGGGTATTTATTTAAAAAAAATGAAATTAAGACGATAACTGTTTTGTCAATTTAATTGTAGACCTGTAACAAAACATTTCGTTCAAACAAAATTTATATATTTTGGCTCAGTAATTGCCATACTCCTTACTTAACCCGGACCAAGTAAGCCTCATGCATGACGCATACCAACATGAAAAGTGGGCGGAATTTTCCTATGGAAAGTGGGGCAAAATCAAAAGTTTGGGGGACAAAATCACGCTAAAATGCAAAAAATAATCTTACAAAAGGTACAAATTCAGGAACAGTGTGTGTAGGGGCGGAAGGGGGGGGCTGGGGGCCCTTCCCCCAAAAAAAAACCAAAACAACCTGTTCTTAAAGAAGTTAAAGTTATATGACAGGGACTAAATATTCTAAACTTGGCATTAAAAACAAGAATGCAATAAAAGATATTGGTAATAATGATAATAATAATAATAATAATAATAATAATAATAATGATAATAATAATAATAATAATAATAATAATAATAATAATAATAATAATAATAATAATAATAATAATAATAATAATAATAATAATAATAATAATAATAATAATAATAATAATAATAATAATAATAATAATAATAATAATAATAATGATAATAATAATAATAATAATAATAATAATAATAATAATAATAATAATAATAATAATAATAATAATAATAATAATAATAATAATAATAATAATAATAATAATAATAATAATAATAATAATAATAATAATAATAATAGTAATAATAATAATAGTAATAATAATAATAATAATAATAATAATAATAATAATAATAATAATAATAATAATAATAATAGTAATAATAATAATAGTAATAATAATAATAGTAATAATAATAATAATAATAATAATAATAATAATAATAATAATAATAATAATAATAATAATAATAATAATAATAATAATAATAATAATAATAATAATAATAATAATAATAATAATAATAATAATAATAATAATAATAATAATAATAATAATAATAATAATAATAATAATAATAATAATAATAATAATAATAATAATAATAATAATAATAATAATAATAATAATAATAATAATAATAATAATAATAATAATAATAATAATAATAATAATAATAATAATAATAATAATAATAATAATAATAATAATAATAATAATAATAATAATAATAATAATAATAATAATAATAATAATAATAATAATAATAATAATAATAATAATAATAATAATAATAATAATAATACTACTACTACTAAATGTTACTTAAATACGCCATTCACCAAAGTACCATGGCGCTTACAAAGTGAAATAAAACAAAATGAAATATATCAAAATAAGTGGGTCTTTAAGAGCTTTTTTAAATACTGTGGTGGAAGGTGAAGTTCTCATGTGGGTGGGTAAAGTGTTCCAGGATCTGGATGCAAGTATTTCAAATCTTTTGTAACCTACGGCAGATTTGGATATGGGTATGTGAAGTCGGGTGGAGTCATTACTTGATCTGAGTTCACGTGTAAGTTTCCTTATCTTGATCATATCCTTTAAATACCAAGGCGCCTCACCATTCAGGATTTTGTAGATAAAGAGTAGTAAAAGTTAAAAGACAAGTTAATAGATAATGAAATAATATAAAATCTTACTTAATGAAGAGCAAGATGTATATACCGGCTCTAATTTGCTTGCCCAAGTTGTTTGAATTCCTATGAATAATGGGCCGCCAGCATATCAAAATCCATACAAGTCTATCTATACGCACAAGTGGGGTCTTGTGGCATACGTAATAACGTGCGTACGTACTGTATGTGTGTAAGTATGCCAATGGGGTTCGTCATTGGATAAAGTTAAAGAATTTGGATGGCTGTATTTGCACTCCTTGTCTCTCAGTTACAAAAGATTGGCTGATTGAAGTTAATTGAGTTTATAATTAAAACAAGAAAGTGTGTGAGACACCATTTTGCAAGTGTCCCTTTTGACTCCCGTATTTCTGCCCATAGGCTGAAATGCATATGGTGAAGAAAGTGGGGGGAAGAAAGGGTCCCCCCTTTGTTTCCGCCTTCCCGCCGTAATCCCGCCCCTGACTGTAAGCAATGGAACACATAAAACACATTCATGTTAGCTCTTTTTATTTAGTCGCTGGATACCAACCTTCAGTGCTTTTAATATTCACTTTTTGTAATACTCGTAATGTGTTAAAATTATCATTTGTCGCTGCTTTAAAGTTGATAATGCTTACAACTTTATTTAATTACAATTCTTGACTTTCTCTTTTACTGTATTTTATGATGAAGATATCAGTTGGAATTGTTCAAATGTTTCTTCTGCTGCATGACTCCATCCTTGTTTTCACGTTTTATCGCTTCAAACCGCATTTTTTGACAGTCCCTCATAACCAAAGTCTCGATTTTCGGTCTGGATGCGGTTATTCGCATAACACATGCGAGAAAAACCGAAAAATTGAATATTTAAAATTATTTATAATTCATATTCAAGAGAGTCTTTTTATTTTTTAAAGATACGTAATTTAAAAAAGTGCATATTCATGTACAGAAACTTTTACTAGGTTTATTTTATCTATCGCGCCCGGAAGAAACTTCCAAGTTTCAATGCAATGTAAATATCGTTTAAAAAAAGAAGGCAGTGAAAACGGATTAAAGAGTTTTGTCAACAAATATAGCTAATAAAATCTAAATAAAAGAACAAATTTTTACTTGGAAAAATAGTTTTACATCTTTTTTTCTGTGATTCGTATGAATTTTTCTAAATATGACGTCACATCTGACCGTACATGGAACACGAGACCGACGTGCGATAAAAACAAAAACATGCATGTGTTCAAATTGTTGTTGTCGAACTGTCCAAAGCTCAACGTTAGACATTACATTTACAGAGTTGTGCCAAAAGTTCCAGAACTTGTTGGAAGGGTATTTTGCGTCAGTACAACAATACCTATTCGATATTTCTCTATATCTCATAATATCAGAACATTTGAGAAAATGGGGTAAGGTTTTGTTGTTGTTAAGTTACAACTTACACATAACGTTAGTTATTTGTAATAATATTAGCCAAATGTATTCCTAGCGATATGGCAAACAATACAGCCTACACAGGTCTATTATAGGCTATAGCATAGCGCCAAGGTTTAACGCCCGAAAGCATCTAGTGCTGGACATTATATCAAGGCGGGTACGGCCTTTGATAACCAGTTGTGAACTCACTGGTTGCAGACCCACTGGTTTATTATAACACGGTAGGTCACCTCCTTTCGCAACTTTCGAGCCGTATATGAAAATTCTTTCTTTTTAACCACTCGCGAACTTTATTTCACTCGACTCACATTTGCCAGAGACTCCCTTCTTGGTTTAAAAGCCACCGTATTTGTTATTTTTTTCCCATGAGATGTACAAACGTTGAATTTTCTGCCCCTTTACAGACAGTGTAGTAAATGCTGGACAATTTGCTGCAAACCAAAGAAATGTTACGATGACGTCACGAAGAAGCAGCACTTTAATGACATCCCCGCAACATTTCTTTGGTTTGTAGCAAATTGTCTTGCAAATTACACTGTCATGACTTATGCCAATGGGTAGAAAATTCATCATTTGTACATCTCATCGAGAAAAAAATAACAAATACTATGGCTTAAACGAAGAAGGGAGTATCCGGCAAATGTGAGTTGAGTAGAAATTGTAAGGGGCCTAATGAAGATTTGCGAGTGGTCAAAAAAAAGAATTTCAAATTACACTGTCATGACTAATGGGGTAGAAAATTCATCATTTGTACATCTCATCGGAAAAAAATAACAAATACTATGGCTTAAACGAAGAAGGGAGTCTCCGGCAAATGTGAGTTGAGTAAAAAATGTAGGGGGGCCTAATTAAGATTTGCAAGTGGTCAAAAAAAGGATTTTTCATATACACTTCGAAAGCCGCGGTAGGAGGTGACCTACCTTGTTATATATATATATATATATATGTAATATTTAAGTATATAGGTTGCCATAACGCCAGGAACACCTGTGCTCTAGGCCTACCCCGTTCCAGGCCTTTTATTTCCTCACTGATCTGTTTTTTTCTTGTTGGCTGACGTTCACTGATTAATGTTGTTTCTGATTTATGGCCTGACGGACACCAAACAAATGTCCCACTGATAACATACGTGTACGTGTGTTGTGACAATAACTATGTTACACACCCCTCAGTAGGCCTACGGGTTGACATTGTGATTTCCATACGAAGTTTGTTATAAATTACAGGTAGGCCTAGGGCTACAGTGCTTACACAGGCTATATCCGAAAATCAATGGGTCAAATCCGACAGCCCGATGTGATAACGAACAGACGATATCTATGAGCGATCAATGTCCAAATGGGTTGTCACTTTAGCTTACACCTATCGGCCCAGCGGTCATGTATTTGATTCCTTCCGCTATTTTAATGTGTTTAAGTATTAGTATAAAATATTAAGAATAGAAAATATTGGCTGGATTGGAGAAATAAATGAATTTAAGGCCAATTTGCTTATCAGAAAATCGGAAAAATATCCCCATTGTGTTAAGAATCAACTTTGTCAAAAAATAACTATATCAAACCGCCCAAATAGGTTGCTACTTTTGGCGCCCCTCAGGGGCCATGTGTGTAACCCCTTCCCCTATTTGAACATATCATGCACTTGTCAGTTGTATGAATACTTCTCGAAGAGTAGGGTGAAAACCAGGTGTTCATCCACTTCCGTCCCGGTCGCACAAGACTGGCATCTGCTATGCAGGCTATAGCTTGGCGTCTATGCTCCATATAAGAGTCTTGCTGAGTTCCCGCAAGGGAGGATCATGTACAAACAAACAGACTCACCCCTACTACGCCCGGCAATGTGAGTCAAAGGTGGGTCAGTGACACTATGAAACAGTGACTCACATGTGCGTCATTGTACCAAATTGTCAGTCACCAGAGACTCTGGGGTGAGTCAATTCTCTTCAGATGCATCGACTTGTACAGATATGAGTGATTTTGGGTAAGTCATTTGCACAAGAAATGTCAGTCACTGAAGTGACTGAGGGGTGTGTCAATGTAAATCTTTTGACCACCTACCCTGGTGCATTGACTCATCTTGTCCAGGGGTGTAGGGGTGAGTCACACAATTGACAAGTGCATTATACTATGTACATATATTGTAATAACATAAAAATATTGGATGGATTTGAGAAATAAATGAATTAATGGCCTATTTTATGACCAAAAAATTGGAAAAATATTCCCATTGAGTTACGCATCAACTTTACAGTATCAAAAAAAACAAATTTGCAGGAAAATATACAGAAACTAATTGGGCAGGAATGTAAAAAGCATTAACATTTAGGCCAACAAAATAAACTTGGTGTTTGACAAATGCCTAGCTAGAAGGAGAGTTTACAAAATTACATCAGGGGCCATATGTGTAACCCCTTCCCATATTTTAACATACTGCACTGTGTACATATAATGTAATAATGTAATGATAAAAAAAATATTGGCTGGATTTGAGAAATAAATGAATTTATAGCTTATTTTGTAATAAAAAAATCGGAAAAAATATCCCCATTGAGTTACGCATCAACTTTGTCTAAAAGAAATATTTCATGTTATTACATTATATGTACATAGTGCAATATGTTAAAATAGGGGAATGGGTTACATACATGGCCCCTGGCCCGTGAGGGGTGCCAAAAGTAGCAACCTATTTGGGCGGTTTGAAATATATGTTTCTTTTGGACAAAGTTGATGCATAACTCAACTCAATGGTGATATTTTTCTGAATTTTTTATAAAATTGGCCATAAATTTATTCATTTATTTCTCAAATCCATCCAATATTTTTATATTATTACATTATACTGTATGTACATAGTACAATATGTTAAAATAGGAGAAGGGATTACATACTTGGCTTTTGGTTAGTGAGGGGCGCCGAAAGTAGCAACCTTACTTGCATGGTTTAAAACAGATTTCTTTTATGTGCTTACTTTATGGATTTGACCTATGTAAGCACTGTAAACCCTTCTCATAAATTAGGCATATTAGGTAGGCCTAAGCTAGGGCTAACATTACAGTTCCTATGTTTATTGGTAAAATCCTAGTATAGCGGTAAATATCTATATAACTTAGGAATTTTTTCTTTTTCTTTTATAATTTTGGTTTTATCCGTTGTATTAATGTATTTCAACTATTTTCCTTGTTAGATTTGGGTCTTTTAAGTAGGAACTAATCCAAACTTGTTTGAAAAAAAGAAGAAGAATTCTTACGTTTTGGCTTTCCGATCAAAACTTTTACTCTTCAGTGTGTATACTACTAGCCTACTGTACTGACGTAAGCCGTTTTGCCGTGTAAGTGAAATTTGAAAAATGAATAAAATATGCGCGTAATTAATGTAGAACCTCATTTTCGGGTTAGGTTTTAGGATTAGGTTTTACTATAAGGTTTAGGATTAGGTTTTAGAATTAGGGTTTAGGATTAGGCATTAAGATTTTGACATGGTCAAAATTCCTCTGCACCGTTATTCAGCTTTTTTTCTTTATTTTGTTCAAAATGACCGACAAGAATGCAAAATTTGTGAGTTCGTGATTTATTATCCTTTTTTAAGGAAATTTGGTCCAAAAGGTATAAAATTGAAATTATTTTGGAATAATGGGAAAATAAAGAACAGTAAAATTGCTTAAAGAAGGTAAATTTTTCAAAATGACTACTATGCATGATTTCTTGAAGCCTCAAATTTGTTCTTTAAAGTTTATTAGATTGAAATAAAAACCCATTTTATGCCCCTTCTTTAAGTTTTGTTTAAAATGACCGACAAGAATGCAAAATTTGTGAGTTCGTAATTTATTATCCTTTTTTAACGAAATTTGGTCAAAAAGGTATAAATTTGAAATTAATTTGGAACAATGGGAAAATAAAGAACAGTAAAATTGCTTAAAGAAGGTAAATTTTTCAAAATGACTACTATGCATGATTTCTTAAAGCCTCAGATTTTTTCTTCAAATTTTATTGGATTGAAATAAAAACCTGTTTTATGTCCTTAAATTCCTAGATGTTTTAAGATTTTCAATCTTTCCTTTATAAATCTTGAAAAATTCAAGAAAATTGGTCACCAGTAAGTATTACAAATGTGAAATTGATTCCAATATAGCGATGTACCGCTATACTAGGATTTTTCCTCTTTTTTTTCCTTCAAATTCACACACTAAAAAATTGATGATTTGATAATAAATTACTTTTTGGATATTCTTATACTAATTAATTTAAATAATACACTTCCAAAAAAACTTTTTTAAATCTTTACCTGTTTAACACCACGACAGAATAAAGTTCTCCAATTTGATGTTTTGGTTGCCATCTTTCTTAGTCACCGCACATTTGCGATTGACTATTCAAGCGTCCCCATATATGTTTTAGGATGTTTCACTAAACTGCAGGTTGATTTTTTGCTGACAACTTTTGTTGGGTTCATATAAATTGATTAAATAGTTTTAGTATAAAAATGGTGTGTTGTAACAAATCCATAAAACACCTAGAAATGTTTCTATGATATACTTGTACTTTATAAGTATTATCTTAATTTGTTTATCCTCAAATAATGTTAAACATATATAGCCCTGATAGCAGTGTTTTGAACTTTGAGTTTGAATGTACTTTGGAGAGCTCGTCAGACGATTTTTACGGAATCAAAAGTAGCTCTGTAAATACTTCGATAAAAGTAACTAAAATCACCGTCAAAACAATTTTTGAAGACATGGATGGGCTTCAAACCTGAACAAGCATTGTGGGTGAAGAAAAAGGTAAAATGGTTTTGTTTAACAAAGATCTTAAAACTGAGATTTTTGTTTGTTTTAGCACAAGGCTTAAAACAGTACAGCAGGGTATAGGTTTTTGTAGTACCCTCGGATGGCCAGCCATCACTAACGGCAGCCATCAATACAGTGCTATGGGCCATTATGCAACGGATATGTTACGCCACCGAAACATCAACTTCTACTTCCGATGGCTACCAATTTCCTTACCTTATAAACACGAAAAACTTAGCCTAGTCCTCCATATTAAGGAGACGATCCTGAATCAAATGATGATATCACTGACTCTTGAGTAAAACTTATTGCTAGCAATGTGTTAAAAATGTTATTTTCTGGAGTTTTGTTTCTGTGGTTTTTTGCAGTGAAATTCCTGCATAGAACTGAATTTTCTTAGCTATTGTTAGTCATATCCCACAATACTACCACAGATCAGTAAACAACAGCATTAAGACAATGTCAGCTTACAGAAACGGGTTAAAGTGAAAGAAATTACGACCAAACGATGGTATATGGTTCTATAACTAGAATTTTCTATGCTAAACATTGTTTTTTTGAGGGCATATATAAAGCACAGGAATTGGATTGCACTGTTTGAGCTTTGCAATTCCAACGCGTATAATGCCATATACATACGTATGCACCACGAGGGTAAGATATTTATAATATTGCGCACACTAATTTAGAGAGTAATACATTTTATTCGTGCACACACATGTACAGTACATGCGCCGGCATTAACCTTACATGTATTGTTCTGAGCGTTTTACGATTTGAAAATACTGAGAACCAATTTTTTCATTTTTTTTTTTAAAATTTTTACCATTTATTATTGTTAAAATTTCTTTCTAACTTTTACAACTGCAACTGGAAACAAACTGAGGTGTGTTTAATTTTTTAGTGAGAAGGTGGTTGATTTTGATATCGAAAGTAAAGGCTTCCAGAAAAATCTAGCAACTTTTTTTGAGACATGTTAAATCACATTGACTTTTGTTTAGTGAATGGTTTAACCTTTCCAATGAACATGGCACATACCAAATCAGTAGATTTGGAGATCTGCTCTATTTGGATATGTGGACGCATACATGTACTATGCACTGTCAGGATAAAGGAAAATTGTATCAAGTGAGTGATACTAGTCCTTGTGGAGTAAAATTGTCTTTATTTAGGGTGGTAATGTTAGGTTAAGCAAAATAATTAATAATTGTCACTGTCTGTTTGTTCATCAGAATAAGTCTTATTTTTAGCCTAAATAATGCAGGTTATCTTGGTCGATTGCAGAATACCCCATGTTATTGCAGGCAGATCTGAGTAAGAGTTGGAATTAATTGATAAGTTTTGCATGGTTCTGAATCTGAATAATGTGGTGAGTGATCAATCCTAATTATTACTGACATGGTGGAGAACATGGAAAAGAAAGTATTAAATAAAGGTATCAAAATCTTCCCACAAAAAAATATGATAGAAATAATATTAATGTAGTAAATACAAATCTTCCCTCTTTCACAGTTTAATGTACTAGGGCCTACACCAGTTACATGGGGCATGTTTTTAGAGCACATATTTACCACATATACTGATGCTTTCTTAAGAAATCTATCAATTAAAATAAAAAATAATTTTTCCTGCAAATTTCCGTTTTCCCTGTGATTATAAATGGCGGAACCGTATATTTTGTTCAGATCTGATTGAAGGTTACCTGTGTAGCAAGGCTACACTGTACACTGGAAGTTAAATGTTAGTGTGCACATAGTTATTGCCTTACGGATACAGCTAATTAGAGGTAGCTAATTACAATTTAATATACAATTTCGCATATCAAACGAAAGGTGTAATAGTCCTCTGTCCTTCAAGCAGAAAACCGTGTAGCCCTGAAGCCTTTTTCTCTTGAAGAGACTTTAAGACCTATTTTCCCAGTGTAGCACCACAGCCCTTCACTCTTGAATTGTCAAAATTTGCACTGTAACCCCCGTAGCCTGCTATTAATCTTGAGTATGTATCATTTAAATAGGGGACTTCCTAATTAAGCTAGACATCAACTACACTGACTGACTCAGCATAGCCCATTGCCTTAGATTCTCAAACACCAGGAACGTGGAGGTATTAGATCTGCAATTGCTCTGAATAATAATGTCCCAAAATTTTGGAGAGCAGCCTGCAGCAGTGGCGCTGCCAGAATAAATTTATTGGGAGGGGGGAATGATGAGTTGGTTAATAGTACGGTATATTTGGTAGATGAGTGGATGGCAAAAGATGGATTAAGGTAGTAGGTGAGTGGATGATGTACTGTAGGTGAATGGGGGATGTTAGGTGAATGGGGGATGGTAGGTAAATGGGGAATGGTAGGTAAATGGGGAATGGGGGATGGTAGGTAAATGGGGGATGGTAGGTAAATGGGGGATGATGGGGCATGTTGCGGAGTAGAGGATGGTTGGTGAATGAAGGATGGTAGATGAAGCGAGGATGACAGGTGAAGGGGGATGTTAGGGTAATGGGGCATGTTGGGTTGATAGAAGTGAGGGGTTGGGAGTTAGAGGAAAGAATGTTGGGTGGAAGATGGTAGAATGATTGGTAGATGTAGGAATCAGGATGAAGGTGGGATGGGATGTGGGACGGTGGATGGGATGTGGGACAGGGTGACATGTGGTACAGTGTGCCATGGATTGTGGGACAGGATGTCATATCATATAGGACAGGGTGGGATTGCATGTGGGAGTCAGGGACAGGGTGGTGTGGCTTGTGAAACAAGGTGGTATCATGGCATTTACATGTATGGTGGGAATGGCATGGGGGACAGAGTGTAATGGCATGTGTGACAGAATGTCATGTCGTCTGGATTTCGGGTGGGCTAATTTTTTGCCAAAGTTTCACCGATATTTTTTTCATGGTGTACTAACTTTTTAGATTTATTGTGTTTTAGTGGTTAATGTTTGTACTTGCTTTTGTATATAATATACATATTCATGCAGTAGTATACTTAATAACTGAGATTTTTTAAAGTAATATTTGAGAAATTGTCAATGTAACACCCGTCACACTATTTCAGAAAAGTTTATGTAACTCTATGTAGAGATGAAGTATAACAAGATTATTTCAAATCCTCTTCATTCAGACTGATATCTATATATCAGTTGTACCCAATAAATTAAATTGCTTTATTTCCAAACATATAGGAAAAATAAAACATGTAACACCCGTCACAAATTGTTTAACAGGTGTTACATACATTGTAAAAAATGCAGTATGTAATACTTCTAAAGTAAATGAAACTTATGGAGATTTACAAAGGTAATTACATTTTTGATCAAATTATAGTTCTAGCCTTTAAAGACCTTGTGTTAAGTACTAACCTTGTGTTAAGTACTAACCTTGTATTGAGTACTAACCTTGTGTTAAGTACTAACCTTGTGTTAAGTACTAACCTTGTATTAAGTACTAACCTTGTGTTAAGTGCTAACCTTGTGTTAAGTACTAACCTTGTGTTAAGTACTAACCTTATGTTAAGTACTAACCTTGTGTTAAGTACTAACCTTGTGTTAAGAACTAACCTTGTGTTAAGTACTTAAATTGTTCTTAGATGTGTTGATTTAATGGTTTGGGGAATTGCCACTGTAACACCCGTCACATGTTGAAAGAAAAATTGGTGTAACTCTCTACACGGATGGTGCATACAAATTGTACTTCACATGCACCTTGTTCATATTGCATCAATTGTATCCTGTCATTGAAATTACCTACATTTACAAATCTCTGGTACAAAACAAAATGTGTAACATTTGTAACGTGCAAAGTGAAAGATGCATTATGCAATGCAAAGAAGGTCAACAACATCCTTAGTTTTGGGGATGATGTGAATTTAGACATTATTTATCAGAATAGGCATTTATGCCATTTAAACCTTGTTTAGTATACTAAAATCATTAACAGTGCAGTGTGTGAACATCATAGTGTGGTGTGACAACACCTTTCAGAACATGGTGTTCATTACCAACAGAGATATAAAGTTGCTTATTGATCTTTTAACTTCAGAGTTTTACATGTATTCATCATATTTGAAATACCTATTTCTGTTTTCATGTAACACCCGTTTCTATTCCTGTTTTCATGTAACACCATTTCTATTTCTGTTTTCATGTCACCCGTTTCTATTTCTGTTTTCATGTCACCCGTTTTCTATTTCTGTTTTCATGTAACCCGTTTCTATTACTGTTTTCATGTAACACCCGTTTCTATTTCTGTTTTCATGTAACACCTGTTTCTATTTCTGTTTTCATGTAACACCCATTTCTATTTCTGTTTCATGTAACACCCGTTTCTATTTGTTTTCATGTAACACCCGTTTCTATTTCTGTTTTCATGTCACCTGTTTCTTTTTTTGTTTTCATGTCACCTGTTTCTATTTCTGTTTTCATGTAACACCCGTTTCTATTTCTGTTTTCATGTAACACCCATTTCTGTTTTCACGTAACACCCGTTTTTATTTCTGTTTTCATGTAACACCCGTTTCTATTTCTGTTTTCATGTAACCCGTTTCTATTTCTGTTTTCATGTAAGACCCTTTTCTATTTCTGTTTTTATGTAACACCCGTTTCTATTTCTGTTTTCATGTCACCCGTTTCTATTTCTGTTTTCATGTAACGCCCCTCATCCATGCATGTTTGCTTACCTGTCTCATCTGTTGTAGCATTTGTCTGACATTTTTCTTTCAATTAAGTAGAACTTATATGGTATACCTAGGGATGGTACTGCATTGGATAATAAGAGTTACCATTTGAGAGAAATTATTCTGAAGTTCAGAAACTGTTTCTGAATCATAACACCCCTCACATGGAATTGACTATATGCAAACAAATTTGTGTATCATTACATGATTTATTTTCCTTTTCATACAGGAAATTTGTCATGTCTCATGCCAAAATAAAAGTAACTAAATAAAATAATACTTGTTTTTTGTGTGTTTTTATCTAAGTATTTTTATTTTCACAAGTGTTTCTTTAAATTTCCCAATTTTAAAATTTCCTTACTAAAGTTACCAACAAACAGTAGAAGTAATTAATATTGTGATTACAGTACTGGTAAACATGTTGTCTTTTTGTTATTTAATTTAAGACTGCAATAAAACTAAAATTTATTGTTGAAGTAAAACTATCCATATTCATTAGTTGTTCTGTTCCTTAAAGTTTCAAACAGGACCCGACCTGAACATAACAAGATTTTTCCTCTTTATTCTGAAAACCTTAGTTGTTGTGGAAGTTGGTGCATCATATTAGCAATACATGAAGTCCTTTTGTGTGGTTATTTTGATTTAGATAAAGCGGTCTCACTATTTGCTGATTTGCTGGAACAAATTTTTAAGGAGAAGGACAAGTCATGTTGAGCATCATAACCATGAAACTCTATTTTCTGATTGAACTTTTCATTTGCTTTATAATTCGTGCAATGAGTTTTCTTGGTTCATTCTGTATGATTTATTTACAGGTGGTTGTTACACAACAAAAAGTTTTACCTCTGACTGAAATTTTTCATTCATATTCTTGAACATTCTGTTGATAGCGCCCATCACCACAAACAAAAGGAACCCGACATGCTGCAATATATCTGAAAAAAGTATTGTTGCCCTCATAAATGTTATGGTAATTTAATTGTTGTCATTGTTTTTAATAGGTGAAAAAGTGAAATTTGATTCCACCATGAGTAGACCTTACGACTTTGCAAGTTCTATGATAACAGAACAGAGGGGTAGAAAGTAGGGAGGGGGTGAGTAAAAGTGCCCCTGAGGGAGTTTTTCCTTCCCAGTTGCCTCTTGGTTGAGTGGTAGATTTGGGAGTTTATGTTGAAAAGTAGATATGGGAGTTTATGTAGAAAACAAAGCAGTTAATGTCAGAAGACTTCCTTTTTTACAGAATATTTTCTGATAGGCAACAATGCCTGATGATAACATAATTTAATAGTGAAATTTTCCACTTATAGCCAGGAAATGGAAAGTTTTGGGATTCTAAAGAGGTCACCCTTTTTCCTAGTAACAGAGTAATTGTCAAAAAGCTCACCATCCAGGGTGCCGATGATATTCTGTAGCTATTGAAAATTTAATATGTCCTGAAACAATTTGTTCTCATATTCATCCTACCAAAATATAAGCCTAAAATTGAGATAATATACTTTGATTTTTTCAAGAAAGCTCACCATCCTTTTTCTGTAGCTTTTCTTTTGTTCTAGATTATCCTACCAAAATATAAGCCTAAAATTAAGATATATAGTTTTTGATTTTTTTTCTTTTCTCTTTTCTTTTAGAATACCAACTTATCTGATAGCAGCTTTGATGGGCTAGTTTTAGTTGGATCTAGCATTAAAAAGGCTACTGGTCCGCTAGCTTTTCTTCAGGAGCCAGTCAATCAGCTATCACAAGTAAATCTTTGAAGTTTTCAAATCTTCCGTCTTTCGATATAAGTTTGCATGGTCTACCACTTTTTTTAAACTAAAACTGGTTTTGTCTGATTCGTGTTTAATAAAAAATGGAAGTACCGAAAAAACCAAAATCACTACAAAAAAAATTCAAAGAGATGGTAACAATCAGTTTTATTTCAATAAAAAGAAAGTTTGTGCTTTGTGTTAGAATGTATTTTGAAGTATCTTTTGATATATTTGTGAAAATATGTGATATTTATGCAGATTAGATTAATAATACAATTCAGAAATGAGAATATTTGGAAATGCAATGCATAGTCATAAATACTACATGTACCTGTAATAACAGGTTCAAATCTGCTTGATAATGTCTCTTTGTGTCTTCTTTCTGGGCTAATATTTCCCACGGTACCTTCAATAATCCCTTTTACAACTTTGTTGATCCATTTAAAATCTGTACCTTTATTTCCACTGTATGCAAATCAGCACATTGGGTGATTTTTTCTCACACGATGCACCAGTAAAAACAGTAACAGTAACAACAAGTCAGCGGGATTTATATCTTTTTTACTTGCCCACCAATATGCGATAAGGGCCAATACTTTGTTCCTTGACGCTGCATCATATTTTTGAAAGTTTTTAAAGTTTGAATATGGGAAAGACCGTTGCTATAAATAGCATGGTAAATTTGTGTGATCGTTGTGGAATAACACATGCAAAACGAAGATAAATTATCCCCATGCTAACAGTATCACACACCAGGAAGCTGGTATATGATTCACAATCAGATTGCAAGAGAAAATGACCACTCATCCCCTCAAATTTGTTTATTCCTTTCCGATATCATTTTCATGTGTAAAATATACTTTTGAACAACTGTTCTGGTCAAATTGTTCAGATTTTAAAAGAACGAAGGATTTCATGCATTTTGTTTTGAAAAATGTCTTCCATTTGGTTTCATAAAAGCACTAGCAATGAAATCTTTTGTTCCAATCACTTGTGTATGTAATTGACCCATGACACATGTGATTTGCTTGGGGGTACAAGCTCAAATGCCGTTAAGCCCTCATCAAACAAACAAACAAACAAGCTCAAATGATTTCATATGCTTGAAGTAGAGCGAGTTTATATGTTGTTTTTTACTCGTTAGGTGATGGCCTGTTGGTGTGCATAAATTAATCTCTGCGTTCTGCTCTACATATTGTTTCACAAGTAGAAAGAACAAACAGAATGTTGAAATACAGATGTGTTTTGCCATTTTATATAATTCCGAGTGACCAAATATATAGCCTATCATAGTTAAAATGTTTCAAATCATTGTAGAACTAAGAATCTTATCTGCAGAGTGCCAAAGAATTAATTTTACTTGGGTGTACTGTACATATGTGTGTTGTAAAAATGAAATGTTTTCATAGCTCCTTGCTGAAACAAGGTCTGGTTTAAGTATGGAAGACAATGTAATTCAGTTTAATTTATAATTATGATGCATTCAAATCATGTATGGCATTATTCATATAGAGATTGCAGGTAATACACTTTTATTTTTTCATTTTGAAGAAAATACGAATTTGGTGGGGAGTTGGACACTACTTTTCATTATCGGGCATTTTCTTTTCTGTGCACTCCTATTCGCGCAGTTTTGGTAAATACCATATAAGGCTGTAGGGCGAGACCCTTTGGTGGCTTAAATATAATTGAAAATGCCACCGCGATGCACAAATGGTTAATTTAGATTAAAGTAAAAGTTAGCAAGAATGATTTATTGAACTTGAAAAAAATAACAGAGAGGTACAGTATACAGTACATGATTAACCCTTACTCTACCACGCGGCAGTAGTATCGCCATTTTCAAACCACCTTTTTCTAAAAAATAAAATCGGTACTTTACCACAGTCCTATAGAAGTAATCTTGGTATCACTTTAAAGTACTTGGATATTTCTTTCACACAATGTAACTTTTTTATAGGGGTCATATTACAGAATTTTAAGAAAATGTACATTGAAAAAAAAACTCAAAAATTGCTAAATATTTACATTTTTTTTTTTCTCTTAAAATCTCACAATAACTTCAAAATCACATTTTTGCTTCAAAATCAAACACACAAGTCCTAAGACATGATAGTATTGGTTTCTGGTCTAATTTTTATAATCCCTGCAATATTTTGTTCTGGAGAAATTTCTTCAAAATTTAATGAATTTCTGTCATTTCTGACCCGTTTTTTTTCTTCCAAAAATTGTGTACCCAAACTACATCGCACATCCTTCGTTAAACCGCCGTTCGTATGTGCTTGCAATTTCCTTTCATTTCATATATAAATAAAGGCATACCCCCTCTATTTAGAACCTTTCCTATAAGAATTATATTTGACCTCTTCAATTTGAACGACTACGTGGTGCGGAGGAAATGTACGTGCTAGCACGTGCTCCAGCTTCAAGTCTCACCGTGACCACTGCATATTAATTTTTCTGTTGCAGCTTTCAGGGGTCTTTTAAATATAATCATTTTTGATGTTTTTTCATCTTTCCTTTTTTTCTAAAAATTATAGATTAGTATCATTGGAAAGGAAATTCCATAAAGAATCTAAATATGTAGAACAAATCTCTGTTTTCAATATTGACAAGAAGTTATACTTCTGCAAAGATTGACCATTTATTTGTTAACCAAATTTAGCCGAAAATTGTTTAATTTCAATATTTTTGTCTAACATTTCCTAAATTGGCTTTCATTACTCGAAAGATAAATACCTTAGCCTCTTACGAAAATTGGGCTCGCTTTTTTCAAAGCCCTGGTAGAGTAAGGGTTAATGATTATCTTATTTTTGGTTGAACTTAAGAGCCATGACCTGGCCACGGTTAATATTTCAAAGAAATGTTGAGTATCAAGTGGGTGGGATCTCAACTAAGATTTTCCCACTGTAGGCTGTATGCAATTGAGCAACAATTGTACTGCGTGATCAAGTACACGATGGCTAGCATCGCATCGTAAGACGATGCATTTAGAGGCTTAATTTGCATGTGTTTACAACTATCCAAAAAATTTCTTTCCGTTTTACATGAAAGAAAATTGAAATTATTCACTATGAATAGAAATCATGAACAAATAAGGGCATATAGGTGGCCTGTCGACACAGCCTATTTCATAACTTTTTTACGTGACTGGCTTGGGACATCGGGAACTGTTCAATGCCTTTCAGACCTAGACTGTCAAATGGGTAAAATTAGCATCATTTGAGGGGCAAATGGGGTAATAAAATTACTTTACACGCAAACAACATTAAAGTTTATTAATACATTTTATTCATCAATGCCTTCGTTATCATTTTCAACAGTATTTACAGAAAATACTGTGATACAAACATCTTTAGCTGCTATCTAACCCTACGTGGCAACAGACCAACAACTAGAACCCTACAACCTGTGTCCTTTAACTTGAATAACAAATCCATGAAACTACTCCTAGCAGAATCAACATTTCTTGAAATATTATTTGTACCAATTGAAACTACGACGGTATCTTCACCCTTACATAAAGTCTCAACACGAGAACTAGCATCATCAACCCTAGCCTCTGGAAGACACACCCTAATCCTTCTACTACGATCTACTCCACAAAACTCTGTGTCAACATACCTTACAAGTGAATCCCTCAGTATCCATAACACCGTATCCCCAACAGAATCCACAGGCAACGTACCAGATGAATCAACAACCTTACGACCAATGGTACCTGTACAATCATCAATTTCAGACAACCCTACATCAGGCCTGTCAACAGAATCTGATCCAAGACTATCTACCTGAACAGAACCTGATCCAAGACTATCTACCTGAACAGAACCTGATCTAAGACTATCTACCTGAACAGAACCCCTATCAAATTCCTCACCCAAAGAACTATCAACATCACATGTCTGACTAAACACATCTAAGGTACAAAACTCAGTCTGCACACTAGCATCAACCTTTTCAATAATACAACTACAACCAGAAAGTCTCAACCCCAAAGCCTTCAACCTTGCACACTTTGAACAGACAAACACAAAACTATCAACCCGAAGCTTCATCAAAACTACATGTCACACCGGACTCCTGGAAATCAATCCACATATTACAGCTATCACAGCAAATCGGACTCTCCATGATCATAACAATATAAATAACAGAAGCAGAAAACCAAAAGCAGCAACCTAAAAGAGAAACAATAGGCCCGACAATACCTAAAGAAACACCTTAGCTTCAACACACAATATACTAGCCTGCACTGAACACATAGGCCTATACACTTAAATTTAAAAAATAACAAAGCCTATACTGTAAGGCCTAGCCTAGCTTACAACAACAGCAACAAAGTGTGTAATAGGATACAGTTAGTATACCACACAAACCAGCAACAAAAACAACAAAAATTAACAATTGAGGAAACTAACCAAATCAAAAATATGCAGAAAAAATGTAAAAAATTACAATATGGTAAAAGTCAGCCTGAATAAAATCCAGATGAAAATATCCACAAATTGAGACAAGGATTGAAACACTTCTGTATACAGGTACAGTCACAATTACAGATTATCAAATGTATATGGCAACGTATGTATGTGATGGTAACGTTGTGTTTGACTGCAGATTCTTTGAAGTTAGGTCTTTTAAAGCTAACAAACTCCTTCAGGAGTGACTAATAATTGACACTTACTTCTGGAATAGAAATACTGGGATGCGGAGAAGTGTCGGAAGTATTAATACCTTGAACAGTCAATATAGTTACAGAGTCTACTAAGAGCAAGTTCCTCATATCAACAACCAAAGAGAAATGATGAAGAAAATTAGCGCTGAGGATAGGTCTTAGGATACTTGCAATAATAAAAATCCAACGATAGATGCAATGCAAACCAAGATCTAAAGTCAAGGATCTCTGACCATAGGTTGTAAGGGGGGATTTTATTAACTGCTTGCAAAACGCAAGACACTTATCTCTGCTCCTGTATCTACCAAGAATTTCTGACCAGGATTTCTGTCATGAACATGAAAAAGACGACTGTTATCTTTGTCAGTCAAACTCGCCGCCTGTAGTTGGTGACTTACTCGGATGCGAGCCACTTACATTAAGTGCAGGGCTTGGTACATCTAAGTGCTCTCTCCTTAAATTTAAAGCAACAATGATACCAGCAAACAAGAGTCATCCTGCGAATTTCTAGCAGGGCGTTTATCAAACTTTGTTGATTACTACTTTGCCCACGACCCCTAGAGCAGTTCCGGTCATTGTGCAAATCCCGTACCATATCAGTCATCGCTGAAATCTTAGCGTTCATCTCCTTACGTAGGCTATCGATATCAGAGGTATTGGCGGCAGCTTCAGGCATGCTTGAAGATGCTACATGTATGGGTGGGACTTCTAAAATCTTTTCGGCCTTAAGTGCTAAATCCTCCAATTTCAATGAGTCGCTAGAAACAACTATTATCAATTGGACGTTATGTGGCATACATCACAGAAAAAGTTGCCTCAAGAACTTGTCGTCGAGTGCGTTATCCCCCAAAAGTTGCTTCAAACTGCGCAAGAATTGGGATGGTGACTGATCACCCATTTCTTAAGCAACGAGAAGCTGATTCATCCGCTTCTATTCCGAATCTGATGTACCTTGAAACAGAACGGCCTTCAGCTTGTCGTAGGGATCTATGGTGGGAGGTTCTAAGAATAAATCGCACACTTCTTGAGCTACCTCCGGCTGCAAAGATGAAACGATGTAAGCAAATTTTGTGGCTTGGGTGGTAGGACAGGGAATCCTAAATTGAGCTTCCACTTGCACGAAGCTGGATCATTTGGCCAATAAGTCGGTAATTTAACGCTAACCGCAGCAACTGCTTCTTATCTGCCATCGCAACAAAAAATTGTATACACTGCTAGATTAATTGTTTATTGGCAATAAACAATACAACCAGAATATCAACTATCAGATTTTGTCAGGGTCACCACTCTAGAGAACAAGATACAAAAGAAACTTACATCTCCAATTCTGGTTGATTCTGTCCAGACCAAACATGCAGCAGACAAATCACAGTGGCAACTGTTAAAAAGGGAAACACCAATTGAACTGCTATAATAAACTGAATAATATTATTACCAACTAATTACCCTAGGTACAATTAAGTTTAAACACAGTGACTGCACCCGTCACACATTAGTAAAGGCACTGCTTAAAAATTTGGCTTGCAATTTTGAAGCAACAAATTAACCACATCATTTCACAAGATTAACTTTGCATCGTAACATTGAGGTATAAATAGGTCTATGCTCAATAGTTCATTTCGTCTTTCCCCAGCAGCAAAGACGAACAATGCCAGCATTGATTACAGTTACTACTTATATTACAAAGGATTGCCATTATATTCAATGTGTCACTAAAAATACCATGTAACACCAGTGGGAATAGTTGTTATCTGGAAGGAGCCTTGGAGAGGTGAAACTGTATACAGTTTTGTGGTTTGGGAAACAAAGAAATATATAACTTTTACTCCGACCAGCCCTACTCCATTTGAGGGTCGGTTGAGATGTTCTTGGTTTTAAGCAAAGCCACTTCTAATGCAAATATGGAGCAAGCGCTGTCAAGGCTGATCAGGAGAACAGCTCTGGTGCATGCTTAGAATTAGCACCTAGGCTACCTTTAGAATTTAGTTTAGCTTTTATTGTAAAGAATAAGTTTATATACACAAGCACTGCCAACAATGCCTATTTACAAAACTTAAGGCAGGACTTAATAAAGTCCACTGAGTATATCATAATAGCTCGAACCGTTACTGCCAGTCGAATAAAACAACTAGATATCAAAACCTCCGCTAGCTGGTTGCATAAGACCACTACTTGCTGGTCGCAATAAATTAATCAACTAAACCGAGCAGGCGCTTACTGCTTGTCACACAGATCAACAATCAAGACATTGTTGACTTAAATACAGGCTTAAGGCTTAGAAATTGACTTTAAACGGAGTCAAAGCTAGCATTAAACAGGCCTAAGGTTAGACAGCAGGCCCGCACTAAGTAAGGTATTGGAATAATGCTACGTTAACGCTGAAGGGCAAAAGATGTTTTAAGAAAAATTGTTTGAAGCTCCTAAAAAACCTATATTAAATTGCTTCTAAGCAAGAGAGATCACTCCAGAGAGCATGCTAAAATGTTAGATGGTTTTTAGAGCCTTAAGATTAACTAGTTTAATCAAAGATTTACGTTTAAATACTATTGCTTAGAAAATATGTCTGAACCGAGTGAGAACGTGCAACTTTAAACTTGCCTGACTTACATTATCACAACAGGCTAGTCCAAGAACATGATAAAAAAATCTACATAATACGAAAATTAACATAACACTGGGACACTACGATCTGTTGGTCATTTCTCGGATTGGATTCCTGTCTATTCGGGTGTTCGTCAGGGGTCAGTTTTAGGACCTTTTCTTGCTTTTTGGTTCGCATTAGGAACCTACAGTGTGCGGTAATGATGATGTATGTATGTATGGGTGTTTGTATGTATGTGTGTGACGCTGAGCTCATAAACATGATATCTCAAGAACTGTAAAGTGGATTCATGTCATCTGTGGTACACAACACATGACCCATTGATGTGCCCCATTGTTTTTGGTGGTGATGTCATGCATATTAATGAGTAGGAGAGGCTCAATGTAAAAATCTTTAAATGCTCATACTTTAACAACTGCATATCTGTTTGTTTCATATTTGGTACAGTTAAGATGTTAGCTAGTGTGTACATGTTCATGGTATAAAAATGTTGAATTTCATTAATATGCATAGTAGGTGGAGTTTACCATGATTTTGTTAAAAAAGGTTTGTAAAAACAGAATTTCAAGAATGATACATGGAATTCAAGTCATATGTGGTACACAGATATCCCATGATCTGTATATAGTGCCTTATTGTTTTTGGTGGTGATGTCATGCATATTAATGAGTAGGTGGGGCTTAATGTTAAAATCTTGAAATGCTCATATTTTAACAACCGCATATCTGTTTTGTTTCATATTTGGTACAGTTATGATGTTAGGTAGTGTGTACATGTTCATGGTACAGAAACATTGAATTTCATTAATATGCATAGTAGGCGGGGCTTAACATGATTTTGTTGAAAATAACTTGTAAACACAGTATCTCAAGAATGATACATGGGATTTATGTCATATGCAGTACACAGGCAGTCTGTAGATGTGCCCTATTGTTTTTGTTGGTGATGTCATGCATATTAATGAGCAGGCAGGGTTTAATCTTAAAATCTTAAAATATTCATATTTTAACAACCACATGTCTTGTTTGTTTCGTACTTGGTACAATTATGATGTTAGCTAGTGTGTACATGTTCATGGTGAAGAAACATTGAAGTTCATTAATATGCATAGTAGACAGGCCTTAACATGATTTTGTTGAAAATAGCTCGTAAACACAGAATCTCAAGAATGATACATGGAATTCAAGTCATATGTGGTACACAGATATTTCATGGTCTGTATATAGTGCCTTATTGGTTTTGGTGGTGATGTCATGCATATTAATGAATAGGTTGGGCTTAATGTAAAAATCTTGAAATGCTCATATTTTAACAACCGCATATCTGGTTTGTTTTATATTTGGTATAGTTATGATGTTAGGTAGTGTGTACATGTTCATGATATAGAAACAATAAATTTCATTAATTTGCTTAGTGAGTGGGGGTTGGGGTTTAATATGATTTTGTTGAAAAGAGCTTGTAAACAGTGTCCCAAGAACAATACATGGGATTCATGCAGTTATAGATAGCCCATAGTCTGTAGATGTGCCCTATTGTTTTTGCTGGTGATGTCATGCATATTAATGAGTAGGTGGGGCTTAATGTTAAAATATTCAAATATTCATAGTTTAACAACAACATGTCTGTTTTGTTTGATATGTTATGTTGTTGGTTAGTATGTATATGCTCATGGTGCCAAAATGTTGAATTTCCTTAATATGCATAGTGGCCGGGGCTTAACATGATTTTGTTGAAGAGAACTTGTAAAACACAGTAATTTAAGAACTATGTATGGGATTCAGTCCATATGTGGTACACAGATAGCCCATGGTCCCCAGATGTGCCGTGCCCTATTGTTTTTGGTGACGGATGTCATGCAATGTTAATAAGTAGACAGGGCTTAATGTAAAATCTTAAAATGCTCATATTTTTACAACGCATGACTGATTTCTTTCACATTTTGTATATTTAATGTTGTTACATATAGCTAGTTAACATGTTCATGGTAGAAAATTTTTGAATTTCATTAATATGCACAGTGGGCGGGGCTTAACATGATTTTGTTGAAGAGAGCTTGTACATGAACTTGTAAACAATGGTATTTCAAGACTGGTAACTAGATTCAGGTTATACTGTATGTGCATGGTACGTACACAGATTGCTCATGGATTGCAGATGTGCCCTATGGCTTTTTGGCGGCAAGATCATGCATACTAATGAAGTAGACAATTAAGGCATACATGTAAATTCAAATCTTGAAATGCTCATATTTTAAAAACTGCATATCTGTTTTTCATATTTTAAATAATTATGTTGTTAGCAAGTCTTTACATGTTAATAGGATAAAAATGGTGAAATTTTGATTAATTGTGAAAATCCATTTTTGTGAGTACTGTGAGTTATTTGGTTGTCAATTTTGAGCCCAGTGTGCAATAACATTTATTATACAATACTTCAAAATTAAAATCCATATTGCATGTCGGAACCTCAAAACCTTTGGTTTTCTGGTTGTGTCTGACATTTCAGAAGAGATTTCATTACATTTAGTTCACTTGAATTTGCTGACGACTGTTCACTTCTTAAACCCAATGCTTGTTAGGATTATCACAGGGCAATATCTTTCCTTAAGAGAAATGGTCTATCAATCATTCACAGTTATTGCACACATCGCTTCAGGCACAACTATTTTTATCACCAGTTCGCAAACAAATTTCTTTCACTTAGACACTTAACACAGATGAGTAATTTCACATACAAAAGTGCTGATTACTCTTCACTGGCTACTGTAATCCTATACATACAAATAGCCTCGGGCTACTTGGCTGTGGTTTGCATGGGAATGGCAGATAAACAATCATTGTTTGGAATGGAAACATAATACACTGAACAGGAAGTCGGGTTTGTTATTGCCATACCTGAGTTTTCAGGATTAACTCAGGTGCCCGGTGCGGATAGGCTTAAAGAGAAACTTTTCGGCATGAACCTTACTGTACATGTAGCTGCAAACTTCTTCTTAAAAAAAAGATAGCTAAATCTGTTTACCTCTAAGTTGTTAATGTGCCTTTAATTTGAGGAAATTTGTTCATACATCTACCTGGCAGTATTTCTAAGAAAGTAAATATTTTTAAGCCTAAAAATCCCCTTTGTTGTACTTATCAGTCTTTAATTTCAATGCTTAACACAATTATCTGTGGCTCCTTGATAAACCAAAAAATAGACATCTGTCCAAGCTCTCTATCTTTATTATCTTTATTAAATGTTACCACATATTATTTTTACTTGAAGTGGTTGTTAAAAACATCCTGCCCACCTTTTCAATTCCCATCCTCTCATTTTAGTATTATCTGGAAAACCTTGATTTTGTTTACAATTTCCCTAGAATTATCTTTTGTGTTTTTTTATAGAATAGTGGTTTACTGTAGGACAACTTGGTGCCATCTCTGAATTACCGAAGAGGTTTAGTTATTTCTTAGGATGTCAGTCACCTTACTTCAGTTACTTTGTTTCAGGACTTATTGCCAACCCAAATAGAGTGTCTTCATAGGTTAAAAAGTAAATGTGGTTTAGCTCTGTGATTGGTCAAAAGTACTTGTGTTTGGTGATGTGCTATAGGTTTAGTTTTTATTGGTTTATATTTTATTGTAGGTGGGGGTCAGGATTTAGAAATATCCATCTCCAGAATGACAATCTTAACTTAGAGTTTAGTGGAAATTTAGACATTATCGTAAACAGTTTAAAATTAGACATCATAAACACTTTAAAATTAGACATCGTAAACACTTTAAAATTAGACATCATAAACAGTTTAAAATTAAACAGTTTAAAATTAGACATCGTATACATTTAGACTTAAGACATCACTTTAATAAGTGGTTTTTAGACATCATCATCAGTTGCTTGTTTTTACATCATCGTCATCACAACATCGTTATCAAAACATCAATATCTTACGTCAGCTTATATTAGACACATCTGAAATTGTATTCCTGTGTTCATCTCAATACAGAATATTATTTGAGCATCGTACTTCTTGACTTTTGTTATTTTTCAATCCCGGTTTATTATCAAAGCAATCAACGCTACAATAGGGTGATCAAAAGGATTTGCAGAAAGACTTAAGAAAGATTTACAAATAGACAATTGATAGTGATCTTCCTTTAAATGCTACCAAATGTGCTGTTATGCACATTTCCAGGATGACGTCGAAAGCTATCACTTATAACATTGGATCTGAACCAGTGTAGAATTACAAACTTTTCGGGGTTATTTTAATAAACTTTATTGAGTACTCCCCCCTCAGCCACTTTGTTATTTTCTCCGACTCAAAGGCTGTTCTTACTTCTTTACTCAACCTTAAATGGGATAACCTCACATGCCACCTCCTCCGCAAACTCCTTTCTCCCAGGAAAAGTATTCCTCTGCAGGAAAAGTATTCTTTTCTTCTGGATACCCAGCCATGTTGGCATCCCGGGTAATGACAGGGCTGATGCAGCCGCTAAGCTTGCCCTCACCCTCCTCCCTGCCCCTTTTCCCAAAACCCTCTCTGACATCAAACCGCTTATCGCTTCTCTTGTTCGGGACCGCTGGCAAACCTCATGGAAGTCCCAAATTGATAACAAACTCCATGTCATCCAGCCCACAATTCCGATCAAAGCCACCATCAACAACCTCTCTCGTATTGACAACGTTAATATTACCCGTCTTAGAATTGGTCACACTCATCTCACCCACTCCCACCTCCTTAATGGCTCCCCTCCAACCCCTCTGCAACAATTGCCATTGCACCCTCACAATCCATCACGTTCTCCTTGCTTTCCCCCTGTACAACCTTCCCAGAGCTTCCCTCGCTCCCTTCAACTCAATTGCTGAGTTTTTCCAGAAAAATCCTCTGGATAAAATTATCTCCTTCCTTCATCTACTTCCCTCTACGACCATATTCAATTCTCCTCTTCCACCCCCTCTCTACTTTGTTTTTGTTTCAACCATGCACCTTCTTTCACGTTCACAGCTTTCTGACCTTTTGTCCTTAAATTTCTCTCATTCTCCCCCTGTTTCCTTTCCTTCCTACCTCTAGAATGATCTGACCTCTTAGGCACAATTTGACCTTAGTTGTTGTGGTGCCGTTAAGCCATCATCAAACAAACAAACAAACAATTTAATAAAAGTCTGTATTTTGATTACTATATTAAATGTAACTATATTTGTAACACGGTTTCACGCTTAGGCCTATTGGGGTTTATTGCCAGATGCAGGGACGTAACTACCAGGGGGTGTTACACCCCCCAATAATTTGGCTTGTCAGAAAATTGTTTTAGTCCGTCGGCAAATCATGGACTTTTAACTTGAGAGAAGACCTACTTTCTGAAAAAAAAACTGGCATACGATAAACATGAACAAATCTGTGTTGGTAAAATACCAAAATTATATTAAAGAAAAAAGGAACTGGGGAAAATTGTTAAGGATTTTCCCTCTGCAATTATAAAGTCCATTTGTAACAAAAAAGTGCAACACGAATGCCGACAATCTCATTCAAAACCGCTTCCGTGGTATATTATGTAGTTTATTTGTAAACTTTTGCACAATCGTGGAGATCACGGAGCAGGGGATAATGTGCACAGTTTTAGAGATAGTGGTGCAGAATTTAGGTTTGGTTGGATTACGAGAGATTTCCTTCTGTTTCCTTGAAAATTCTGCATTTCATAATTTGATACTGTAGGGTTTTTCAAAGTTTTTAGAAGCCCTGCTTGGAACAAGTTTCAACCTTTGCTATTGCAAACTATATTGTGCTTTCCGGACTATTGTTGTCGGGCCCTGCCGGAAACTATACAATTATGGGGTGTGGCTCCAAATTAAAGATTTATCCACTAATTTTGCTTGAATTTCCTCTTTTTTTCAGTGCTTAAAATCAGAACCCAAATGTTTATATGGTGATTTTATTGTTAGAATTAGATTTAATTCTTTTCCTTACGTACCCTGATCAGGTAATCGTGATCAAAAATTTGTCAATCATTTTAGGCCATTTTGGGGCATCAAAAACATGAAATTCTCAGAATTTCCGGGGCTTTGCCCAGGGGCCCTTTAGTTACGTGAATGCAATTTTCTTCTCTTGACTACTGTGCCCCAAATACAAAAACTGTGGTGACTCACCAGGGTGTTGTTGACTATAAGTTTAATAAAAGGACGATGCATATCCATTAGCGAGGTACATTAACTGCAGCATGACTTCAGACACCAGGGCTGTAGGAAACCACAAATTATTGCAGGGGAGGGGGGCATGATGACATTGAATGTGATCAATTCATACATGTTATATGGAATCATGAAATCATACCTTAGCAAGTTACTTCGATAAAGTGCTACCCCCTCCTTATATCCTTATGGAAGGTTGAAATTTCCTTACAAAATGTTAAAGTTTTTCAGAGACACTTACAAGGTTGAAGACTAGTTTCCTTAAAAAGTCCACAAAACATTTGATATTTCCTTAGAAGATAACTGTAAAATGATATAATTTTCCAATATTCTTCAGAGATCCTCAAGCATCTCTCTCATAGCTTGGAGATTAAAAATTTTAAAATTCTTCAAAATATTTGGGCACCAACGGTTGTATCAGGCATGATTATTGTACTCCGCCTTTATAATTGTGGTCATTTGCATAAACTTTAAGGGCTATAACAGGCATAATTATTTGACTGCTTTTTTTTTCTTATTCATCAAGTCATTTGCATATAACTTATTATATGAACTGACACTTTTATACATAGTATACTCAATCAGGGACTGTGATAGCTAGGATGAGACTTCTTATAGAGCCTATGGAATGTCATGTGGGACATGGGGTGGGATGCTATGTGGGACATGGGGTGGGATGCCATGTGGGACATGGGGTGGGATGCCATGTGGGATATGGGGTGGGATGCAATGTGGAACAGGGTGGAATGCTATGTAAGATATATAGTGGAATGCCAATTTTCGGGGTATTTCAAAGTACCCAGTTTTTCGGGTTGCTCCCGAACTGAAAAATGGGCCATTAAAGTTACAGCTTTTTGTGCAATTATACAGTTTTGTCAATTAAATTTATGCAAATTTTGCACTTTTAGGCACATGCCAGGGAAAGCACACATCAGCCAATGACTTGCTTGTATTACTCTTGTGATGTATAAACATGAGTCTTTATTTTCTTATGTAAATCTATTGTTTTTCAGCCCTCCTCTATTTCTCTTTGAAAAAGGGGAAGATAATTGTAATGAAAAGGATTTGATCTTTACTATACCCCAACCAATCTCAATTCATTTTAAACATTGTCAAGGTCTGAAATTAAGGTCTGAAATATGAGGAAAAACAAAAGCATTTTTTAGGTGTTTTCCTGTTGATACATCATATTTTTTCAAAATATTTAAAAAAAAATCAAACTTTGATTACTCAACAAAAACACATGCTACAATACATGTAGACATTTAAATAAATCATTTCACATTATCTGCCTATGAAGGTGTTTTTAGAATATGAATATGTTCAAACAACAAAAAGGGCAGCGTAGGTGTTATTCTTTCTCTTTAAATGCACTTGGATCACAGTAGAATATGATTTTAGATTTAATAGGTTCAGATTACAAAGTATGAGTCTTACCATCCTTTATTTGCTTGATTATGAAATCTGACCAACCACCAACCCTAATGAGATAACTCTTATCAAAGAATGTGGAGATTTAGTCATAAATAAAACAGTTTTCAAATCAAAAATCCTAATGGATACAAACATATTTGGTATTTTATAAACAGTTATAAATTTAAAGTTGGTACATTTTCGATAGTTGAACAAAGTAGGGATAACCAGTCAGTTTCCAACCTCGCATTGATGGATGGTTTGATGTCATCCTTTTCGCACAGGACTCTGCCCACTTTCAGAATTTCAGTTTTCGCGAAACCGATCACTTGTATAGACAATTTTCTATCATGTGGGGGTGTCACCTGACAATGTTGTAACAGTACGGTTTCTAAGCTGATATTTCTTTCCATTGATACCAAATTTTTCATATTTACGGACTTCCAATTTTGCGTAATTGTTGTTTGGATTTGTGTACTAAAATATTGGCTTAATTTTGGGGTCAAATTCATGCAGAGCTTCTGACCGGCTTCCTTCAAATTAAGGTAAAATTGATCGATAATTGATTAAACGACACAATAAGCTTTCTGTCATTACTAAATTTGTATGGGCCCGGTGGCGATTAGTGACAGTGTTTTCAAGTTGAAAATGGCCACCATTAAAGAGATTAGCAATCGATTTTATGTGGATTTTTATTGTGATCAAGATTTTTATCGTGATGAAAAGTAAGATAGTGTGGTAGCTACTGTACAGTAGGATAACATTTATTTTACATCCATCTCATTTACTCTGACCTGGCCCAGGGCGTAACTAGCTGTCAATGTGTAATTTGATTTTGTTAATCTGTGCAGCGTTGAATTTAAATGATACTTAATCATCAGCATATTTGAAATGTGGTGTTGTATATTGAAAGACCAGTGATTTAAAAAAAAAAAATGTTATCACTGTTTAGGTTGAATTGTGAGCAAGGTCTGTGAAAATGAGAATATTGTGTCCATAGTTGCAAATCAACCATGGATCTAGGTTCTATATTTACAGGATAAAATTAACAATCAGGTTATTTTCAATGTCAGCCTAGTATGTTGGTATGCTGTATTTTTAAAATAGTCTTGAAATACCACACTACACATTATTTCTGATAAAATGAGGGGTCTAGAACTCCTCCCATGTGCTCTTACCCACACTCATGGGGGCTTAAATTACGTGTGTAAAGATTGTCATTTTATTGTTTGGAGATATTTGTGATTCTCCACACATCCCTAGCATGTGTCAGAAAGGGGGTGCTACATGTAGGGAGCTACATGTAGTGTCCAAAACTGAGCAAGAGTAAGTTCCCAAAGACCATGTTACATGACATTAAATGTAAATTAGAAAGGAAGGAATGAGTACAACAAGTAGTGTATCTTCATCTGTTTGTATTTAGGAACTGTAAAACTAAACAACATTGCAAAAAGGTACAGAAATTCCCAATGTTTATAAGTTTTGGGAACATAATAAAATGGTTTGTAATAAAGTGGGAAGGTGGAAATAATTAGGGAAGGGGTGGGGTAAATAGGGATATAGTGGAGCACCTTTAACTAGGCACCTGATAAAGATTTTCTCACATTAATATAGTGCATCAGTGTCAAATTCTGTTGGGGACATGGCTTTCTACATATATCTATTCTCTAATTAAATATGGCTTGTGCAGCATTTATAGAACTGTTCTTTATACTCTTTTCAGCTTGATGACTTGGTGGGTAAATTACCATGTCTTGTTCCACTCCATAACCATCCAGCCAAACGCCTTATCTTTGCTCCAACTGGAACTTTAAACAGAGATTTTGATGATGTCAGATGCTTCGCAGATGCAGCCAGTGCTGGAATACAAAGGTAAATTTGAAGGAGACATACAGTCAAATATTCTAGCTTGATATATGACAGAGAATTAAACAATAAACCAACTACCAAAAACCCCATCATAAAATCTTATTCCATGCGCAACTTTATACACTAATTTTCCATACTATTCCAGTGTATCTTATTGACAATCTTGACTCCTTTCTCTATACTTGATAAACAGCTTTTTTTTTTTCTGTCTGATGTGTAAACAGCTGAAGGCTGTGTATAATTTTGTGGATTATGTTTTTATTGCAAACTATCAGTTTTTTTCATATTTGTTTTATGAATTGGTTTTGGGTTTTTGATTTTTAATGTAAAGACAAAAGTTAAACAGGAGGGGAAAATAGGGCTAGGCTGCATATTATTTGTATTCAACTGTTTTTAGTAAATGATCAGTTTGCAAAATTTAACATGTACATGGTAAAATGTAGCAAAACTAAATGAGAGTAAATTTTGCTAATTGAAAACATTTCTAAAGTGTTTTTGAGAAATTCTTGAATTAAATACACAAAAGAGTTTCAGGAATGTGAATATATAATGTCACCATAGAACTTATTAAGGGAGAATGCTACGCTCGATCACCGAGTGAAGCCAACATGTAATGACGAGAGTCACCCAAATTACTATTTTCCCATTGACTGTAACAATAACTAATTATAAAAGTCACTTCATTTAAAAAACTGTCACTTTAATTTTTTCTTTTCTTAATGTGTTATGTAACTTTCAGTGGCGTTGATAATCAGAATTCTCAGGACAAACCCAACTTGGGCTGATTTCGGCAGATTTGATATCAGTAGGCTATACCGTAGGCAAATCAAAATACATCCAGCCTACTGAAGCTCATGTGTTTTAGAGGAAAATAAAAACTTGGATTTTATAATTATAAAGCGTCCAAATCGCGAGGCGTTTAAATTTTGTTTAATAGTTTGCAAATGTTTCATTTATGCCTTGTGCATGAGATAATTTATAGCATGGTAAGGTTGTTTTGAATGTTTACGTTGCCATAACTTAACACTAAACCTGTGGCAAAATTGCTGAATGCATGGCCTAAGGTTTAAAAATTCCCCAAATTCCTATTTTGATTTTAGGACGAAATGGGTTTTTCCCTGATGACCTAATATTGTCTAGAATACCAAAAGTTACATAACATTAAGAAAAGAAAAACTTAAAGCAACAGTTTTTAAATAAGGTGACTTTTATAATTCGTTACAGTCAATGGGAAAAATCATGATTAGGTGTAATTTGTCAATACATGTTGGCTACATTTGCTAACAAGGCAGTCACTGGGAGTTCAGAATTCTCCGTTAATTAAGTTCTATAAATGTCACTAATTGTCTGAATTAGTCAGTTCCACACAAATGTTTTGAAACTTGAAAGCTTTAATATCTCCTAGCTCAAAAGTAAGATTTGTCTTGTCCGTTTCATTTGGCCTCTATCATACTCAGCTGGACAAACTTGACCACTAAGCTTACCCTTGAATGATGTAATAACATCAAAATACTCAGTTACCCAACAAATAAAAAAGACTTATGACAAAATTTGAAAAAAGATAAGCAATTTTTTAGGAAAATGTCAAGGTATCAAGGTTACCAGCAGTCACACAGTGTAACACAAATTCGCATGTTGGTATTAATAAGCAGCCAGTTTTTAACTAATTTTGAAAAAAATGTTAAATAGCTACTTTAATGGTTTTATGATAGATTTTAACAATATTTTATCTGTTGCCACTACATGCCCATAGACCTACAGTGGTATAAACCCAAATAGTAATAATGAAATCTGACATGGAAAGTTTCCAATATGTTGTAAGATTGCAATCTTCTTTGTTAGTTTTGAGCCCAAAAGGAGAACCCTTAAAGAAAAAGCTCATAAAAATGTTCTCGAGTGGAAGCTAGGAAGTTGCAAGTGTAACCCTGAACTACAAGGAATGCTTCCGAGTGGAATCTTAAAAACAATTCAAATATTTCAAAAAAAAAGGTTTTAAAGTGCGCTTTACTTCACAATAGTAATAAAAATCACTGTTTTTTTACCATATAGTAGCTAAAGTGATTTTACCCAAATTGTGTCTTTAATTGGTTATTGATGTTGAGGAGGAAAAGGGACATGACTTGTACCAATGGCTTTCATTGTAAAAACATAGGTCATGTGACTGACAACCATGTTATTGAGGTTCATATGACCTTGACGTGGTACTAGTTGGGTATTACTGCAGCCCAAAAGGAGAACCCTCGAAGAAAAAGCTCATACAAATATTTTCAAGAGCAAGCTTAAAAGTTGCAAATTTCAGGAATGGAGCTGCAGGTAAAGCGCCAAAAAATCCCATTCTAGAAACAAAATATTAGTTTTTATGCAACTTGCTATTTAATTTTTAAATTCAAAGATACTATCAAGCGTGTTATTTTCTAATCACAACTCTCATTTCTTTCAGTGAGGAAAGTCCTCAGTCTACAGTGTGTAATATTTAATGTCTGCACACAAACCGAACCTGCAAATTTTAACTTAATGTCTTTAGTTCAGGTAATACTTTTAAACTGATGCAAATTGCCGTTTTAAGCAAAATTAAGTATTCATTTCCGTGTCTTTTCAAAGGACACAGTTCAGCCCACAAATAATTGGTAGTGACAATAGTAGAAATGGTGACACCCGAGGGAGAACCATTTTGAGGACACTCCAGGGAGTGACGTCATATTTTGACGTCAGCATGACATCAGTGATCCCCAAAGCGACACGATTTCATCTGGGGAGGTAGGAACAGATAAATGAGGTCATACAGGCCTAGAAAGAAGGTTAAACACTAGCGTTTAAGTCTTGGAATATTCATGAGCTGATGTCACATGGCAACAGAAAGCGTTTAGGGAGAAAGGGATTGTTAAGGAAAACAAATGGCTGGGGGGGAGTATACTTCAAAAAAGAATGAAGAGATTAAAAAAACAAGATAAATTCAAATTTAAACATGAAAAGAATAAAAAGTATGAATTAAAAACTAATGAAGAGATAATGAGAAGAAATATAAATTAAAAACATACAAAAAGATTTTTAAAAAGAGATATAAATTAAAAACGAATGAAGAGATGAAAGAAAGAAAAGAACAGAGAATAAATAACAATCAAAACAAGTAAAGAGCAAGAAAAAATTTATCAAGATTAAAGAAACAACTAGATAAAGTTTTGAAAATATTTAGGTTGTCAGGGAAGAAGAGACCATGGAAACAGAACTGTTTTGGGTATTGTGAAGGTCAGTCAGCAAAAATTAAAAATTGTGTTCGGGTGTTGTTAACAAACACAGTTTCCATGAAAATGACTAAACAAACAGGGTTGTTAGGGGAAATGATTTAAATACAAGCCCCTGCTCTTCAAAGGTAGCACTTTCAGCCAAAACGAGATACGGTGATACTACTTAAATCAAACTTTTTAACTTTGTAAAGCAAGTTTGAACTTACCCTTAAGAATCATGGCATTTTTGTATGGTGTTGATGAAGCAGGGTTTTATCCTAATGTGTTTGATTCTGAACTTGTGGTTGTGGGAGAATCCAGTGGAATCCCAACAAAAGGAAGACGAACCAGAAAAGAAACACATCAGAAAAGAAAGATGAAAATGTAGTTGTGCCTCAGGATAATAAACAGGGTTTGCAACTGAATGGATCGTATCGTTACTATCTGGGATGGATGATTTCATCTCTGAATGTTTACGAAGGACAAGTTTATATTCATCTGAGAGCATTTCAGCAGTTTGGGGTTTAATATTATCCAACGAAAAAAGGAATCGCACTTAAAAACGATACAGTGGGAAGCGATGAAACAGTTGACTCTGGATACAGAATCAAACAAGTGGCCACTGGCTGATGAAGTCATAATGTGTGTGAAACGTTTCAAAAACAATATTTACATAAATGTTCAGCTGTTCATGAAAGAAGAGTCTGTACCGACTCGTAAAGTTCGCATGCTAAAAATGAAACAGTGGAAAGAATTACAGCATTTGTTTCCCAAGGTAGGAGAAGCAATAGCAAAACTAGCTCCATACCCACCTGTATGATTTTACTCTGATGGATGAATGGCAGAATGTACTGTATGCTGTGTGTATACCCACCTGATGATGGATGAATGGCAGAATGTACTGTATGCTGTGTGTATGTATAACTCAGCAATAAAAACAATTATTGATTTTTTATGGAGGGACAAACAACATGAGAGAACTCATGGATCTTTGGAAATAATGTAAGAGACAGTAACCATTGGTGATGAATAATGTTCTCCAAACTGTTTTGTCTGGACAATGTCTGGCTAAGTAAGAATGTATAAAAACAAAAAGGACAATCCAAGGACATTTTCCAGGACACTGAAAGATGGTGATTTATATTTGTTTGTCTAAACATTTGCTATGATACACAATGTTTACAAACATTCTAACAGAATATAAAGAGGAGTTTATATCAAGCAAAGCATATGTGTTTTAATCTACACTTGTTCTTTTCTGATGATTTTGCTGATAATTACATATTTTAAAACTCTGTTTTAAATTTTATTATTGGAATATTGTTACATTGTATGCTGTCTTAAAAAAAATCTGTTGCATATTTAACTTACTTTGAAACTTGATTATAAACAGCTTTTGACCCTAATATTGCAAGATCACCCCATTGCCATACCATTCATCTTGAAAAGAGATTTTTCCACTCAGAATTTTTTGAAGAACTTGAAAAAGTCTTCAGTTTGATAAAGATTTTATCTCCATGAAGGAGTGACGATTTGTTTCATGATCATCAGGAATCCCAAATGGAGGGGCTCATAGAAAATTTGTGCTCTTCATGCAGGAAGTTTTTGCAAAAGAAAGGCAAAGCTTATCAAGAATTACAGCACCTCCTACTTTGGGGTCATCGTGCAATTATATCCCGATAGGAAAAACAACCCACAATGGGAAAGTATCCGAAAAGGATATGGTCCAGTACGAAAAAAAGCACTGGAGCTTTATGGAAGGGCAAATGTTCAACCAGGTTTTGTAAATGCTTTAATGTATGTTCAATTTCGAAAGGTGGTGTTACCAGAATACTGTCTCATTATTTATAGAGGGGGAAAACCAAAACTTATCCATATTCAATGTCCCGAAGCTGCAAACACAATTTTCTTATATCATGCAGGGAATCATTATCATGTTATCATCTCCATGGCCAGAGTTTTAAGCTTAAAATAATTTTGTAATAAATGTTTGAAAACATACTCTGTGCCTGCATGTGATCCTGTTTGTAGTACATGTAATACATGCTGTAGGAGGGGAAGAAGAGTAAGAAGGGAGGGGAGGGGGGGGGGGGGGGTAATGATAAGAGTGTTAAGCATGTATGTTCCAACTGTAATCAAATTTTCAAAAATGACAAATTAAAAAGGGTAAATTGAAAAAGATTTCCATATGTGAAAAACTTTTTCGTTGTAAAAAGCGTGCCGCACTTAGGATTTGAGCAAATAGAAGAAGACCTTAAAGAAGCATGACTGTGCTGATGACTTCTGTAACATTTTTAAGCAATATGTGAACCGATTATCACATCAATGTTACATACAACCAGTCAACATAGAACCAATTTAAAAAATCAGGTCACAAGTTTAAATAAAAGAAAGAGAGACGGTGATGAAGAGGAGGAGGGGCCTATAGGAAAATCTGAAATACCAACGTACATGTAAACCATCAAAAAGACTAAAAAACCGGGATGGGGTTAAATACTTTTTTTTTACTTTGAATGTGTGCAAGATACTGGGAAACATGTTCCAGATTTGGTGATATGTCAATGGGCTTGTACAAAATGTCTAGATCATGATGAAGTCAAAGATTGTGAAAACTGTGGAAAGGAGGGTGAAAGGGAAGTGGTTTTTAAAGGATTGGACACCTTCAAACAGTTCAGGGATTGGCTTTTCCATGAACAACATCATGATAGTATTGTTTTTGCATATAATATGCAGGCCTATGATGGATATTTCTGTTGGAACATTCGATAGATTGTAAAACAGTCCGTCTACCTACTGTTGTATCAAGGGGTGCTAAATTAATCATGATTGAAATAGAAGACCCCAGAATTAGAATTCTAGACAATTTAAGTTTTGTGACTCTGCCCATATGAAAATTTCCAAAGGCATTTGGCATTTAGGAACTTGTAAAAGGTCATTTTCTTCATTTTTTTACTTTCTCTTCAAATCAAAATTATGTGGGTCCTTTCCCAGAACCAAAATATTATGGAATTGACAAAATGATGCCACCAGAAAAAAAAGAATTTATAGAGTGGTATAATAGGGAAAAGACAAGGGTGTTGAGTTGGATTTGCAAAAAGAAGTTGTTACGTATTGTCAAAGCGATGTAGATATTCTGCGCTGTTGTATGGTTAAACTTAAAGAAATATTTAAATCACTGACCAAGACAGAAGAACTCTTCACAGGTGTCGATCCTTTTAGGTCTTCAGTAACCATTGCAAGTGCTTGTAATTTAGCATATAGAGCTTTATTTCTCAATTCAGACACCATAGCCCTCATCCTCCATCTTGGGTATGAGGAAGGTAAACCACAAAGTGTCAAAGCTCTCAAATGGTTGCACTATTTATCAACATTCAACAAATCAACATTCAACATGCAAAAAAAGGAGTGAAAGAAATTTGTATGGTATGCATGTGGATGGTTTTTGTGAAACAACAAAAACAGTCTATGAATTTCATGGTTGTTTTTATAATGGTTGTCTCTCTTGTTATAGGGAAACCACTCTGAATCCTGTATCAAATAAGTCTATTGGGGATTTGTATCGAGACACGAGAGAGAAGGTAGACAGCTTACGAGCTTTGGATTATAACGTGGTAGAAAGTTGGGAGCATGAATTTGATATGCTGTGAAGTTCAAACACAGATAATATTGCACATTTGATACAAGATTTCCTTGTGAAAGAACAAATTGTCCTACGCGATACATTTTTTGACGGAAAGAATAATGCAAGCCGCCTCTTTTATGAAGTCAAAAGGCTCAGAAAAGATTAGGTATGTTGACTTTACATCTTTATGTCCTTATACGAACAAAATGAAAGCTTATCCTGTCGGTCACCCTATCATTATTGATAATAGTTTTGAGCCTGTAGAAAATTACTTTAGGATCATTAAATGTGCCATTTTACCGCCATCCGATTTATATGCAGTCTTACCTCTCAAAATTGAAGGGAAACTCTTTTGCAGTGCGCTGTGCATAAGCAAACAAAATGGTGTGATCATACAGATGAAGAACGAATACTTTATGGTACATGGGTATCATTGGAAGTGCAGAAAGCTATTGAAAAGGGATATAGGATATCTCAAATTATCCAGGTTTGGCATTTTCCCAACAAGGAGGAATATAATATGGAAACAAAAACATGGGGATTGTTCACAGATTATGTGAATTGCTTTTTGAACCCAAAGCAAGAATGCTTGGGTTGGCCAACATGGGTGAAGACTGAAGAAGATAAAGAAACCTATTGTAGAAAGTATAGGGAAAAAGAGGTCATTGAACTGAATCCTGACAACATTGAATATAACGTGGGGGTTGTAAGTAAGGTGGGACTGACCAGCTTTTGGGACAAATTTGCCCAAGCTAACAGGCAAATGCAGACAGTAATGATCTTTAAAACCCTAGAATTCATTAACCTGTCCTACCATTGAAGTGTCCGTTGTTACAGTTTTGGGCGAATACTGCGCCGAGGTACAATACAAGTTCAAAAATAAATTTGTAGAAACAAACACACACATGAACATTGTAATAGCTTGTTTTACAGCGGCGCCTGACAGACTCAAATTGTATGATGTTCTGGATAGGTTACAAGACAGAGTAAGTAGTTTACTATGACACGGATTCAGTGATCTTCTGTCAAAGAGATCATTTATGGGAACCACCTTTGGGAATTACCTGGGTGACTTAACCAATGAAATTGACCCCAAAGATGGTAATCACATTACTTCTTTTGTTTCTTGTGAACCCAAAAACTATGCTTACCAATTAGATTCAGGTAAAACATGTGTAAAGGTGCATGGAATCACACATAATTTCATGACATCAAAACTGGTTAATTATGATTCTGTCAAACATATGGTTCAACAGTGGACTAAAGCCAATACTGATGATGATGAATCATGTGAAGCTTTTATTTTATGTCCTGCTAAAACAAGAGAGAAAGAGAAAGAAAGATGCAGCATTAGGGAAAATACCCATAACAAGAAGTGATCCATCAGAGATTGTTAGAGATACTTATTCCAAAATTATGCTCACTAAAACATCACGTAAAGGCTATCGTATTGTCTATGATAAACGTATTATTTTAAAGGGTTATAACACGATACCCTTTGGCTATAAAATAACTTGTTAAGTCAAGAAAAAAGTCAATTTGTTCAAGCTTTATCCATCAGTATGGGTCTAAGATGTCAAAAAATTATCAAAAGAATATAATGTTTAGTATATCTTTTATTCTATGGTTAGTGCTTTATCGAAGGGATAGAGTGGAATCTAGTGGGAATCGTAATGTAAATAATTCAATATCATATTTCTCACTTTCGCAACTCCAACTCTCCCCTCCCACATCATTGCCGGCTACCTGAGAATCCAGGTCGCCCCTTATATTCCTAACCCTTTACGTTGCTACAATTGTCAGAGGTATGGCCACGGGAAAAACTCCTGCCACAGCCAAGCGCTGTGGTAACTCATGGAGCCCCGGACCATGACAACACCTCCTGCACCAACCCCACTCTGCACAAATTGTGACGGTAAACACCCAGCAAACCATCCCTCCTTCTCGAAAGACTGTCCCACCTGGCTTCAGGAAAAACAAATAACTAAACTTAAAACCCTTAACCCCAACATAACCTACCCTGAGGCCAGGAAACAATTCCTCGCTTCCCTTAACTCCAAGCCTTCCTACTCAAACGTAGTCTCCTCTAACTCTAATTCCGCCCCAAACACAACTAACACAACAAAACTAACTCCCATGCCCAAACCGACCTCACCTGGCTCTTCTTACCTAGTCCTAAGCCCATCACCATTTCCAACAACCCAATCACACCCAATACCCACACCACCTCCACCACCACTTCTCTCCTCAACCCCCTTCCTACTCTAAAGCCCCTACCGCCCCTACACCAACTCCACTAATACCTTCATACATCAAGCTAAAACCAGCCAAGCAAACAACCAACAAACCAACAAATCAACCAGCAAACAACCAACCAAAAACAACCAATCAACAAACAACCTATCAACAAACAACCAATCAACAAACAACCCACCTCCCAAACCCACACTGAAGAGAGTATGGATTGTTCGATTACGAACACACCGATCATACTTCTCGTCCAATTTTCAAAACAATCGCTCCCAAAGAAACAAATCCAAAGAAAAAACAAGCGAACTCCGACCCAGCAGATCTTCCTCCAGATAACCCCCGCCTCCTTTATGGCATACACCACAATCAATTACAATAACACCCACAACATCATACAATGGAACATTAGGAGCCTTAAGGCCAATTCTGAAGAAATCGACCTTCTGGCCTCCACCTTCAACCCGGTCGTCTTCTGCCTTCAAGAAACTTTCTTGAAAACCACCGACCATTACTCCTTTAACAACTTTGCTTGCTATCACAAACATCAAGTGGATGCTGACAGGGCCTGTGGTGGCGTCTCCATTCTCGTTAGACACGATATCCCACACAGCCCTGTTCGTGTGCACACCGACCTTCAGGCCATCTGTATTTCTATCTCCTCCACAAAACTTTTCTTCACTCTCTGCAATATCTATCTCCTCCCAACACCAACATTCAACCAACCAGCCTTAACAACCTCATCTCTCAGCTTCCCACCCCTTCATCCTTCTTGGTGACTTCAACGCTCACAACCCTTTGTGGGGCTCTAATACCACCACCCCTAGAGGCAAGTTCATCGGGAAACGCTCCGTCAGCACAGCCTGTCCTTACTGAACACTAACTCCCCGACCTACCTTCATCCTGCCACAGGCTCTCTCACCTGTATTGACCTGTCTATCTGTTCCCCTAACCTCCTCCTGACTTTAGTTGGAGAGTCACTGCTGACCTCTGTGGTAGTGATCATTACCCTCTTCTTATACACTCCAATCTTCAAATCCCCACTGAGCACACCCCCAACTGGAACCTCGACAAGGCTGACTGGTCCCTTTTGAAACCCTCTGTGACTCACACCTCTCCCCCCATCTTCTCGAGGATGAGGATCCCATGTCTAACTTCAGTAATATCCTTATCAACATCGCCACCTGCTCAATTCCCAAAACCTCCAAACCCCAAATCATCCCCCAACCCCTGGTTCTCAGATGACTGCAAAACCGCCATCAAGAACAGGAAAAGAGCCCTCAGGAACTTTAAAACTAACCCGACCACCCATAACCTTAACCTCTTTCGATCAGCCGTGCAAGGCCAGACGCACTATCAAGGACAGTAAAACCAACACTTGGAACAACTTTATCTCTTCTCTCACCACCAACACCCCACTAAGAAGATTTGGAGAATGGTTAACAGCTTCCACGGCAGAGTAGGCAAATCTTCCATCTCCCATCTCTCTTGGAATGGAGACCTTCTCACCGCATAAAAAAGACATCGTTGACCACCTCGCCGCCTCTTTCAGCAACATCTCGGCCTCGACCAACTACTCCAATGCTTTCAAAATCAAAAAGCTTGGATGAAGCCCGGAGAATCACTTTTCCCTCTGACAACTCCGAAAGCTACAACACCCCTCTCACCCTTTCTGAATTAAACCAAGCCATCAGCGACGCTGGCTGCACCTCCAAGGGCCCAGATAACATCCCCTATCAGTTTCTGAAACACCTCCCATCAAAGCCACCACTACCCTACTCACCATCTTCAACCACATTTGGTCCTCACACTCCTTTCCCCTATCTGGAGAACAGCTATTGTCATCCCCGTCCTTAAACCGGGAAGGATAGCACCGACCCCACCAGCTACCGACCCATCGCCCTTACTTGCTGTCTCTGTAAAATTATGGAAAAGATCATTAATCAGAGACTAAACTGGTTCCTCGAGACCAACAGAATCCTCTCTCTCACCAAAGCGGCTTCCAAAACGCCGCAATACCTAGACCAGTTAATTACGCCGACACCGCTATCCGGGAATCCTTTGCAAAAAGGAACACCTCATTGCCATATTTTTTTGACCTCGAGAAAGCTTTCGACACTACTTGGAAATACGGCATTACCGAAACTTCACACCATTGGCCTCAGAGGCCACCTCCCATCTTTATTCAAAACTTCCTCTCACCCAGGCAGTTCCAAGTTCGTATTGGCCACACCCTCTCCAAGCCGTGCCCCAAGAAGAGGGCGTCCCCAAGGCAGCATCCTCTCCCCCACTCTCTTCAACCTGAGCATTAATGACATCGGGAATGACCTTGGCCCCAGCATCAAACGTACCCTCTCGTGGATGACTTCACCATCTTCTACTCCTCCCCTAGCTTTCCTATTGTTGAAAATAGGCTTCAAACCAGCCTCAATCAGCTGCAAGTCTGGAGCAACAATAACGGTTTTAGATTCTCCAAAGACAAGACAGTCTGCATGCACTTTTGTCATTTCAACAACCTCCACCCCAACCCGAACTTTGTGCTCAATGGGAATCGCATCCCTAAAGTTGAAAACACAAAGTTCCTTGGTCTAACTCTAGACCCCAAGCTCACCTACAAGCCACACATCACCAACCTGAAACTAAAATGCAATAGCTCCCTCAACCTCCTCCGACTGCTCTCCAACACTACTTGGGGAGCGAACCGCTATGCTCTCCTCAAAATTTTCAGGCTCACCATTCGTGCTAAGCTTGACTATGGCAATATTGTTTACTGTGTCGCTCACAACTCATACCTCAACCACATTAACACCATCCAAAATGAAGCCCTCAGGCTTTGTCTAGAGCCTACAGGACCTCCCCAATCACTAGCCTTCATGTTGAAGCCAACGAACCCCCTTTCTACTTAGATGTAAAAGCTTAGCCTCTCCTATGCTTTTAGAGTCCTCACCAACACTCAGAACCCTGTTTACAACCTCATTAGGTACCCCAATTTCTCCTCCCTCTTTGATAGGACTAAAACCCTATCGCCTCCCTTCAGCTTACGCATTAAATCAGACCTCTTTCAACTTGGCATCAACCCCGCCACTCTCGGCACCTATTCCTGGCCCACTTTTCCGCCTTGGGCCACCCCCCTTCCTTCTGTCCACCTAGACCTCTCCACTTATAACAAAACTCAAACTCACCCTAATCTCTTCATCAATCTCCACAAATTACACCTCTATCTATACTGATGGCTCCAAGGAAGGCAACAAGACAGCTGCTGCTGCCATCATCCAAGACATCACCCTCAGTAGCAGACTTCCTGACCACTCATCCATCTTTTCAGCCGAGGCTAAGGCCATTCTCCTCGCCCTCAACTTTATTGAGTACTCTCCTCTTAGTCACTTTGCCATTTTCTCTGACTCTAAGGCTGTTCTTACTTCATTACTCAATCTTAAATGGGATAACCTCACCTGCCACCTCCTCCTCCGGAAACTCTTTTCTCCCACCCTCTGCAGGAAAAGTGTTCTTTTCTTCTGGATACCCAGCCATGTTGGCATCCCTGGCAATGACAGGGCTGATACAGCCGCTAAGCTTGCCCTTAACCTCCTCCCTTCCCCTTTTCCCAAAACCCTCTCTGACATCAAACCGCTTATCGCTTCTCTTGTTCGTGACCGCTGGCAAACCTTATGGAACTTCCAAATTGATAACAAACTCCCATGTTATCCAGCCCACAATCCCGATCAAATCCACCATCAACAACCTTTCTCAGATCGACAACGCTCATATTACCCGTCTTAGAATTGGTCACACCCACCTCACTCACTCCCACCTCCTTATTGGTTCCCCATCCCCTCTGTAACAATTGCCACTGCATCCTTACAATCCAACACGTTCTCCTTGCTTGCCCCCTGTACAACCTTCCCAGAGCTTCTCTCGCTCCCCACAACTCAATTGCTGAGTTCTTCCAAAAAAATCCTCCAGATAAAATAGTCTCCTTCCTTCAGCATGCATCCTCTACAACCATATTTAATCCTCCTCTTCCACCCCTCTCTACTCTGTTTTTAGTTTTTCCCATGCACCTCCTCTCTCGATCACAGCTTTCTGGCTTTTGTTCTTGAATTTCTCTCATTCTTCCCTGGTCTCTTTCCTTACTACCTCTAAAATGATCTGACCTCTCAGGCACAATTTGACCTTCGTTGTCGTGGTGCCGTTAAGACCTCATCAAACAAACAAACAAACATCTAATTTCTCTGATAGTTCATTCTCTGATTGTTCATTCTCTGCCATGTCAAATGCATCCACTTTATTTTTCTAAAGTACCTCTTACCATTTTTGAAGGTTATTTAAATATTGTATGTCAATTTTTCATGATGACTTGTGTATTTAAACAGCCTTTTACAAGTGTTTTCAGTGGTCCCACACAATCCGTAAAGAGCTTTCTTGTGAGAAATATATTAGAGCATTACAAAAGTTTAATCTGTCCAGTGTCCAAGAAGATTATTCTGCTATATGGAGAATGGCAACCCCTCTATAAAGATATCAAACAGTCTGTACCATGCATACAACTCTAGCAAGGTATACCAGGAAACCTGGCGATGTTATAGATGGACGATTACAAAATTTGATCATCATTGGACGATTTGATGGAGGAAAGTGGAAATGATGTGAAAATATCACCACTGTTTACGAGAGGATCCCATCATAAAAATTCATCTATTATTTACGTTGTTCAAAATATCTTTCATCATGGAAAACAACATAGAACTATCAGCTTAAATATGCATTGCATGATTCGCTTCAAGAACCTTGGTGATAGATAGCAAATCAAACTTTTAGCATATTAAAAAGTTTCCGACACAGACACAGTATTGTGAAGAAGCGTTTACAAATGCGGTGTCACGGAGCCTTCCGCTGTTTCAAGTCGTAGCAAAAGCTAAAGGTAGAAAAAACCAAATCTGCTACGAGGCGCACCTGACGGTTTTTTTATAGCATTGGGAGTGTGCTCATAACGTATTAAAATGAAATGTTCCACTACAGTGCTAGCGGGAATGAATGTGTCCTTTTATATAACCTGGGAATGCACTTGACAGGATAGGGTGGTAATGTTAAGTTGATTGCTGCATTCCCTATTATGTGGCAGAAAATAATCCTTTTATCAATTAACTCTGGAAAGCTATAGCTTGTTGGTCAAGAGAGTGTTAACCACAGAAGTAAAACAGGGATATTGTGGTTACCTAATCCTCCCAACCACTTCCACTGACAACAATGTAGGCTTGAAGTAATTAATACACAATAGTCAATAGTGTAGTGCTACTCATTGAGACTTACATTTACAAATGGCAATTTTTTTAGTATGGTTGTCAGTATAACATTGTAATTAAGACTCAAAAATTCATATCCCAAAATTCTTTTTTGTTTTCCGCAGCTACGTTTCAAGATGAGTATAATTTGGTCAAATCATAACATTTTTGTATTGTTTTCAATATACATGCTCTTTTAAGAATACATATTCTTGTTGCCCACTTATTGCATGGTAGCATATGATAGCTGTAAGGTAGGTTGTGTGATGGAAATACAAAAAAACCTGACCAATTTTAGCTATTGGGGCTGAACCCTCACCCTTTAAAACAATGATAAATCACTGGTTAGTTGATGTAGCCCCTAAAATAAATTGAGTAAATGCTGGATGCAGTCAGCTGCTGATTTTTGGGAACCACAGTATCGTTATTTTGGAGTGGCGTCGGTATCACATGGTGACCACAATACATATACAATATTTTTAAGAAAGTTACTCAAAAAAAAAAAAAAGCTATCAATTTCCAATGAAGCAACCCCTTCCCCCCTCCTCCTCCCCCCAGAAAGGCTAAGCCCGAAGCCTTAGTAAAAAAAGCTCGCGATGAAGCCCAGAGTAGCACCTTTCCCTCCAAGAGCTACAACACCCCTCTCACCTTTTCTGAATTAAACCAAGCCATCCACGATGCTGGCTGCACCTCTAAGGGCCCAGATAACATCCCTTACCAGTTCCTGAAACACTTTCCCAACAAGGCCACCACTACCCTACTCGCCATCCTCAACCACATTTGGTCCTCACACTCCTTTCCCCCTATCTGCAGGACAGCTATTGTCACCCCCGTCCTTAAACCAGGGAAAGACAGTACCGACCCCTCCAGCAACCGCCCCCTCCAGCTACCGCCCCATCGCCCTCACCTGCTGTCTCTGTAAAATTATGGAAAGGATCATTAATCAGAGACTAATCTGGTTTCTTGAGACCAACGGAATCCTCTCCCCTCACCAAAGCGGCTTCCGGAAACGTTGCAATACCCTAGACCAATTAATTATGCTTGACACTGCTATCCGGGAATCCTTTGCAAAAAAGGAACACCTCATTGCCATTTTTTTCGACCTCAAGAAACCCTTTTGACACTACTTGAAACTATGGCATTATCCACAAACTTCACACCATCGGCCTCAGAGGCCATCTCCCCATCTTTATTCAACTTTGTCTCACCCAGGCAGTTCCAAGTTCGTATTGGCCACACCCTCTCCAACCCCAACCCCCGAGAAGAGGGCGTCTCCTAAGGCAGCATCTTCTCCCCCACTCTCTTCAACCTGAGCAATAATGACATCGCGGACAACCTTTGCCCAAACATTAAACGTACCATCTACGTGGAGAACTTCACCATCTTCTTTTTCTCCCCTAACTTTCCTCTTGTCGAAAATAGACTCCAAATCAGCCTCAGCCAGCTGCAAGTCTGGTGCAACATTAAAGGTTTTAAATTCTCCAAAGACAAGACAGTCTGCATGCACTTCTGTCATTTCAACAACCTCCACCCCAACCTAAACCTCGTGCTCAATGGCAATCGCATCCCTAAAGTTGAACACACAAGGTTCCTGGGTTTAACTCTAGACCCCAAGCTCTCCTACGAGCAACATATCATCAACCTGAAACTAAAATGCAACAGCTCCCTCGACTCTCTCTGCCTCCTCTCCAACACCACTTGGGGTGTGAATCGCCATGCTCTCTTCAGATCTTCATGCTCACCATTCGTGCCAAGCTTGACTACGGCAATATTGTCTACTGTGTCGCTCACAACTCCTACCTCAACCACATCAACACCATCCAAAATGAAGCCCTCAGGCTTGGTCTAGTTGCCTACAGGACCTTCCCAATCACTAGTCTTCATCATGTTGAAGCCAACGAACTCCCCATTCTACTTAGATGTAGAAAGCTTAGCCTCTCCTATGCTTTTAGAGTCCTCACCAACACCCAGAACCCTGTTTACAATCTCATTAGGTACCCCAATTTCTCCACCCTCTTTGATAGGACTAAAACCCTATCCCCTCCCTTTAGCTTACGCATTAATTCAGACCTCTTGCATCTCGGCATCAATTCGCCACTCTCGGCACCTTCTCCTGGCCCACTTTTCCTCCTTGGGCCACCCCCCTCTCTTCTATCCACCTGGGCCTCTCCACTCGTCACAAAACCCAAACCCACCCTAACCTCTTCATCAATCTCCACTACCAAATCAAAGGCAAACTCTCAAACTACACCTTTATCTATACTGATGGCTCCAAAGAAGGCAACAAGACAGCTGCTGCTGCCGTCATCAAGACATTACCCTCAGTTGCAGACTTCCCGACTACTCGTCCATCTTTTTAGCTGAGGCAAAGGCCATTCTCCTCGCCCTCAACTTTATTGAGTACTCTCCGCTCAGCCACTTTGCCATTTTCTCCGACTCCAAGTCTGTTCTTACTTCTTTACTCAATCTTAAATAGAATAACTTCACGTCCCACCTCCTCCGGAAACTCCTTTCGCCCACCCTCTGCAGGAAAAGCATTCTTTTCTTCTGGATACCCAGCCATGTTGGCATACCTGGCAATGACAGGGCTGATGCAGCCGCTAAGCTTGCCCTCAACCTCCTCCCTTCCCCTTTTCCCAAAACCCTTTCTGACATCAAACAGCTTATTGCTTCCCTTGTTAGTGACCGCTGGCAAACCGCTTATCGCTTCCCTTGTTCGTGACCGCTGGCAAACCTTATGGGACTCCCAAATTGATAACACACCATCAACAACCTCTCTCGTGTCAAAAACGTTCATATTACCCATCTTAGAATAGGTCACACCCACCTCACTCACACCCACCTCACTCACTCCCACCTCCTTATTGGCTGCCCCCAACCCCTCTGCAACAATTGCTATTGCACCCTCACAGTCCATCACGTTCTCCTTGCTTGCCCCCTGTACAACCTTCCCATTGCTTCCCTCGCTCCCCACAACTCAATTGCTGAGTTCTTCCAGAATATCCTCTGGATAAAATTATCTCCTTCCTTCATCATGCTTCCCTCTACAACCATATTTAATTATCCTCTTCCACCATCTCTCTCTACTTTGTTTTGTTTCACCCATGCACCTCCTCTCTCGATCACAGCTTTCTGACTTTTTGTTCTTGAATTTCTCTCATTCTCCCCCGTTTCCTTTCCTTTCTGCCTCTAGAATGATCTGACCTCTCGGGCACAATTCTACCCTCGTTGTCGTGGTGCCGTTAAGCCCTCATCAAACAAACAAACAAAAAGAAAAGTAGTACCAGCTTTCGCTCCTGCGGGCTGAACTATAAATTAACCGGGTTGCAAGTAAGTGAAAAATAAATGCAATCATATCCATGGTTGTTTTAATTGTCAGTTGGTAATAATATAATAACCAAACATTAAATCCTAGTGTTCTGATAGAGTTATCAATTTCATATTAAGTTATTTTAAACAGAAAAAGTACAGTTTAGATTGTAATTTAAAAATGGTGCGCATAGCCCCATGTTTTCAGTGTAGTAGTCCCACTATGAAAAAGTGTCATGCTCACAATTGTTGGGAGTAACCTGCTGGATCTGGAAGTTCCACATTTTGAGTATTGAATTACAAGTCCCTCGGAAGGGGATGACAACTGGTTTGGATTGTAGAAGTTACAATAGTGACGCCTGAATGAAGAAATATGCTTGTAACAAAAGTTAAAAGCTTTTTTTCATCAAATGTAATGTGCGACTCAATTAAGGAATCAAGTAGATGGTGCCGAGGTCTCTACTGCTCATTCAAAACCGGCTATGACGTCACAGGGTAGGCTGAGAGGCCCTGGATCAATTGGAGGGCCTCTGCCCCTGTGACGTCATAGCAATGAGCAGAGAGACCAAGGCACCTTCTACTTGATTCTCAATTCATAAATTCTGACATAAAATTTAAAAAAAGAAAAATGCAAACAAATTTGAATCATGTTGATAACAAGTTTATTCTCCTAACACATTAAAATAGATTCACTTAACAAAAAGATGATAACAGAATATTTTATAAGTTCAAAAATGCAGCAAAAAAAAAAAAATAGGCCACTATTTTGTTTTGGCGTTGAAATATCTAATTTTCATTATAAACCAATAACTACAGGGATAATGTATAAAACAAAAGTGTAAAATTGAGGTGTATGATCTGAAAGACACATTGAAAAGCAACAAGTGGAGATTCATTGTTGATCAACAGTTTAATTCTCCCAACTTGTTTATAGAAATTCATGTGAAAAACCATGTCTCGAAGCTTCATTCGAACATGGGTAATTAAATAATCAGATGCAAGGATTTGCTTAAAGTATTTATGAATTGGTAATGGTAACCATTCTGGATCAATTGTTGAGGGTTAAGGGCAGGTGATGGGCAATTTGAATGATACCATTTGCTGAAAAATTTAATTCTTGATATATTCCCAAATGTCGAGAAGTTAGCAATAAAATACAGGGCTGTCCCCACCCCTCTCCCACACAAACACACACAAACCCTGGTTCAAAAATAAATGTGATCACATATTATTTTGACAGGTTGATAGCCTATCTTCAGCACCTTGACTTAGTCCCTACTCACAACTTGATCCACTCTTTCCCAAAAAGTGTTACACTCTCTTTTGGCGAAATTTTCCCCGTTTTGGTCTTATCATTGAGAGGGGGAAACCTGTTGACTGAGGGGCAAGTAACACTGATGAAAAATATTGGGGAACCGTATTCCCCCCCCTCCTCCTTCCCCATACACACACACACTTACGCCTGTGCGCCGCCACTGGTCCCCTTTAAAAGTATCGTTGAGCCCATTGTCAGCCCTGCTTTGGTAGATAGGTCAATCCTTATGGGATCATTACATTTTCTAGAATCTAGGCACACCACTTGCATCCAGCTTCAATTTCCATGGTAACCATTCACGTTTAGTATAAGCAAGTGACCTGTACTGTGCCCTGGGCATTTCTTGACCATCTGGAAATTATTATCGCTGAAGGCTTGTTGCGCAATTTCCTGCAACCTTATGAAATTTGCCACGTGCAAGAAAATATATTATTCAATCATAACACAAAGTTACGGCATGGTTATATGGAATCGTATGTAGTGTCAGTTGTCTTTTTTTAAGTCCCTGAGTCAAACGATACATTAGGAATAAATTTCATCAAAAGTCAAAAGCAAAAGAAAGTCAGTAATTGTTGGTTTTTTTTTTTTTGCAGAAACATTTAAAATAGATTGTAAGAAAAGGGGTAATTGGTATACAGGGATATTTTCGGAACACTGAGAGACTTATTTACATCAACGCCCAACATGTACATTGTGATAAGTTGCCCAGGTTCTTGCATGTTTATGTACGGACAAGAAAAGTTTGTCTCAACAAGGGTAAATGTGACCATAAAAGGAAAATGGGTGAGACCAAGGAGTCTGAACATGCGCGTTTAAAGCCCGGGAGATGGAAAATTTCACCACGCCCAACATATCAAACCATTTATACACAGTGTTTTAAAATGGATTTTGAATAGCTATGGCCCTGGCTGGGTTTTGGGACCTGGGTGTTATGTTGCATGTATATGTATAGCAGGCCAACAGTTACGCTGCAACGGAGCAGTCAAATTCTTGTATTTTCTAAGCCCAACTTAAAAGTGATATTAATATGGAATACACATTTGAAGAAGTCAAATATATCAGGATTTGGAAGGCATTGAGTGGGTAAACTAGAATTAATAATGATTTCTTCAGGGATTTCTTATTTATTTACTTTCAGCACATGCTTGATTGTAATTGCTGGATAAGCTGGTAATGGTATAAAAAAAAGCGTAGCAAATGTTTTTTCATCTTCTTTATTTTTCAAATGAAAAAAAACACTTGAGGCAATATTTTTTCTTTGTTTATCATGGACTCATGAACCTGTAAAAAGATATTGATTGCTTGTAGATATAAAAGAAATGAAGTTGCACACACAATACAGCTAGGGGTCTATGACACTGGTCTCTTAAACCTGTTGAGATTTCGGAACTGATATAGGGCCTAAGTCTTTAATCCCTTTTAAATATCCTTGTAAATCTTTTGTGTGCGTGAAGCCACCGCAAACCTTGGGGAATAAACACAGTTACAAAAGAGTTGATCTCATTGTCCCCACGAGACATTAAACGGATTGTTTTGGTTCGTAACAACAGAGAAACTGTACTTAAAGTGGACAACTTAAGCTGGTTATTGATTGCGATTTCCCTGCATTCTTAACAATAGTTAATCCGATTGCGTTTGTACTCGATGGATGGCGTAAACCGTGTGATTTTTTGTCTTTATTAGTTTACTTTCTAATCAAATCTTAGTAGTGAGATTGAAATAGAGCACGTGCCACCTGCATCTTCAAAAAGGAGGGATTAAACACAGGTTCTTGAATATTGAAATGACGTTGAATAAAAGCGGTCACTTGAGGATCATTTTGCTTCAAATCATTTGTAAAGTTGTGAACAATGGACTCCATGGAGATATTTCTACATCTATGAAGTGTATAGTAGAGACAAAAATGCCCACATGTTGTAGACATTATATCTTGAAGTCTTTTTGTATTCCAATTCCAGTGAAGATAAAGTTTGTTTAAAAAAAGGGGTTGTATATCACTGGATTTTCTCCATAAGAATAAAAAATTCTCCATGTCGACTGGCGTTGAGATAAAATACGACCCCATGTGATCCAGGTTAAGAACTTGTTCAGAATATGTGTTCAAAAGGTAAATGGAAGAGTAAGAATCCACATTTTGTGGTAAATGATCTGATGGTGACACATCCCTAACAATTTGTTTCGTAAAGGTATCAGAATCCAAGACTTTATGTAGTTGTAAAGTATTCATGGCCTAACCGTACATCAAAGTTAAATGGCAAAATCAGTAATAACATTCCTGGTTTTAGTGATCAGCATGACATTTTCATGTTCTGCATACTCTATGATATTCATCGTTTGTGAAAGAGCCTCTGAAAAATGGAGTTCCAGAGCTAGGTTTCCATGTTTCACAAATTAAAATGCCCCCCAGCTGCTAAATCAAATCAAATGCAAAGAGAGTGTATCCCTTACCATACTCATCTCTGGAAATAGTATTTCCCCTATCCATGTACAGTTTATTTCACCCTGAAAAAAGTGTCTGATAAGATAAAACATAATTCTGACTGACTGCCCCAGAGAAATTTGGTTTTAAAGGTTTATGTGGTAACTGTTCACCATCTATAGAGAAACGTCATTGATGTTAAAATGATGAAAGTTAAAATCATTATTATGTATGCTTCCGTTGAATACTGTATTGGTGGCACATCTGACTATGACATGTTTCGAAAGTGTACCCAGGAAAAAAAAGATTGTCTTTATGTATTGACAGATTACCAGCTGGAATGGAAAATGTCTTCATTTTAATGCAAGTTATGGGGTATTTTGCTGGACTTGTTTCTAATCCCTTGGCATGGGCTAAAATAACTCCAGGATCAAGTTTAATTTTCCTTACAAGTAAAGTAGCCTCTAGAATGGTTACTTTGTAATCTACTGCAGGTCCATGTGCCATTAAACAAAATGTATCTTTTGAACGGTTTAGCTTTACTTTCAAATCTTGTCATATTCTAAAGGTATTTTGATTAGTGAAGGTATAACGCTGAGCCAATCTCTGATTTCTCCTTTCTTCAGCAATAGGGTTTACAGCATCCATTCTCCCAGCTGTGTCTTTACAAAATAGTTTTGTTGTTAAGTAAGTCTGCTTGGCACCGTAATCATAATTCAACAATGTCTCCATCATAGCCCGATAGGGATAAGTGGCAGAGGACTTGAGACACTAGTTTTTTATTCAAACTGACATCCACCTGACTGAACAGGAATTGAAGAAGACGTTAATGGGTCCCACGGGTGCATTTTCTGCTAAGTCACTTCCATTGAGAATCTTGGCTTTTACAAACATCATGGTTTGTGACAAATCGACATACTCCTCTGCTGTTCCTGCAACATGAAACTCAATCGGTGACTCTGACGATAATGATAAAACAGGGTTTTAAATGACCCATCTTCTTTTAACTATGCTCGTTTGTGTCGGTGGGACTATAAAAAGGTCCAATTTTGTTTTAGTGCAAAGACAAGAGTGCACCTGCAAGTGCCATTGTGAGAAACAAACGGAATCAATCTAATCTAAAATATCAACAGGTCTTTTCTGGTGTTTAATGTTTGTGGAAATGATTTTAGAAGGTGTGACATGACGCTTTATAGCTTTCTGTTGCCATGTAGACTGAACTTTTCCTCCAAATTTCTAGTTAAACCGTGTAATGCTTGGGAAGTAAGTTTTCTTGCAGAAGTGCTTGTACGGTGGTGTATGGCTTCTTTCAATGGTTTGCCTCATAGGGTGCCATCCATTATCTCCCATACCTGATAAAAGGGCCTCTTTTCCAAGAGCAGCTGCACCACGTTTCACAAGAGGTACTGCTGATCGACACGATCAGACTCTTTTTTTATTGTTCCTGGTTTAGTCGCAAATGGTTATGATTTGTCTGCATTCCCTTACTTTTAAATAAGTATACTCTACCCCAAGCCATTAGTTTTCCTTAACAATCAATCCCTTTCTCTATAAACCCCTTCTGTTGCCATGTGACGTCAGCTCATGAATATTCCAACACTTGAACGCTAGTGTTTAACCTTCTTTCTAGGCCTGTATGACGTCATTTATCTGTCCCTATCCCTGGATGACGTCATGTCACTTTGGAGATCACTAACGTCAAAATATGACGTCACTCCCTGGAGTGTCCTCAAAATGTTTCTCCCTCGGGTGTCATCAATTCTACTGACAATGCAGAGTGTACCACAGAGATTTACGATCATTATCTATTTTCAATAAGTTAAAAAAAAAATTACAACCAGAAAAGTAAGGAACCATGGCCCCAACGCAACTTGCATCACCACTATCAGGACTGGCGCGGCCATTTTTTATGAATCATAAAATGAAAATTGAATAAATTGATATAAACTAAAACTAAACTGATAAGCGAAATAAAAAGGGTCCGCGAAATAAAAACAAACCTGTTTAACTTACTAAGATTTCCATGTTTTATTCCGAAATATATAGTATTCCAAATAGTCAGGTAAAATTTTAACTCATGAAAAATTTCCACCCAGATATTAAAAAATGTTGTCAAAAAGTTTGTAATGTGTAGTTCCAAAGTGAAACACGAAAGAAAAGAATAGAAAAAATAATCAAATGAGAAAAAATTAAATTCTGAACTAAGCACTCTTCGCTCAGTGTTTGTAACACAGGACTTCCAATGTTGAAAAGAATGCAACAGAAACATACATGTTGCTCCCACTATTTGATAAGCCCTGGTGCAGAGGAAGTATTTCTTTAAAAATCAGATCATGCGAAAATGTCTTTCCTTCCAACCGAAATATTCTAATTCTTACACGAAACTTACGAACATTAAAGTCCAATAACATTAATTTCTCTGAAACACATACCGCAAAAACACGGCAAACTTCTAAAGAATTATAAATAATGCCTCTGCCCCATTTCCATTAACTTTGACAGATTTGTTTACAAATTGACACCAGCTGCATCTGGACTTTGGCTTAGCATGGTCCAATTAATTAACATTGGCACATTTAAAGGGAAATTCTTACAAAGGTATATGCCCCCTTCCCTTTCTCAAGTTGTCTTCCAAATATTTGAAGTCTAAAGACAAAAACTGGAATTTGGTGGTTATGGGTAAGGGATGGGTGATTACATCGCTTAAAAGTGATTAGGAGGGGTAATCCAGAGTGATTCCTTCTTCTACATGTTTAATTTAATAATATCAGGCTATCAAATTTAGGGTGGGGGCATTCTCCTTAATGAAAACATAATTTGGTAGATTATCTTGTCCCCTTTCCAATTTTCTTCAATTTCTTCACAAAAATTAAAGTATAATTACGAAAGCAAGAAGGGTTGGATAAGGGCAGGCAAGTCGATGGCGGCGGGGGAGTGGATCTTTGTTATGATCTCCTAGCTCATTTGTAAGTTGAAGCGACAAACTGGGATCGTTAAAGTATTAAATTTGAGGTGGGGGCATTCTCTTTTATGAAAACATAATTTTGTTGATCGTATTGTACCCTCCCCATTTTCTTCAATTTCTCCACAAAAAATGAAATTTGATCACCAAACATTGAATTTAACGTGGGGGAATTCTTTTTACTGTTAAAACATACTTGGTATATAATATTGTCCCTTCCCCCTCCCCATTTTCATGATTTGTTTTCCCGAATAAAGATAAGGCAATGCTTCCATCATCCCTCTCCCATGCTCAGAAAATTTCCTCATATTTCTCATTTCACAAAATGCTAGATGTCCACTCCCCCTCCCAGTTTTGGTATTGTCTTTTTTATGTCTTTCCTCCATCTTGAATGTTTACATAAAAGTGCATGCAGTTAAACATGTCTTTCAACAGCTTAGCGCCACGTGGGCGAGGAGTTTGAGGAAACCTGTCACCAGCTTATAAACAACCCATAACATGTGAAGAGGGACGTGGGCGGCGTATTGAATTTGAAGGAGATAATTTGCTGTTGTTTTTCTGACACAGTTCTAATGATTTTGCGTTAAAAATTAGAATTTATACTGATGCGATGTCCCGTGTGATATGTGGTAATAATTTGCTATACATTAGCTTGGCAGCCATTAACTGGGGCGACAGCTCCCTGCTTGGAAGGAATGTACCACTGGTTTAAGGGATTTTTTCATATTTTGTTTTTTGCAAAGATGGAAGTAGATGATATGTTTTCAAAACAAGGTAATAGCATTTGTTTGAAGTTTTACAGATTTTATATTTTTTGTTTTCTTTTATTTTCTATGCTGGAGAAGTTTAAAAAAAAAAAATGTTATCCTTGGAAATTTGTTTTGTTATAGCTTTAAACAATTTTTTTAGACCAGGACTTAATATTCAGAATATAAATATCTAAAATCTAAGTAAGTTGATGTTGTTAATTTCATTGTGTATTCTCCCACACTTTTTTCAAGTGTGCTTTGTACATAGTTTTCCATAATTTTAAAGTCCTAACAAGTTGCAGATTTCTGCAATAAGCCTTGCGCAACTTTTTCTGTCTTGTCAAAGGAATTGGGTCTATTGAGGTTGGAAAACACTTTTGCTATCCTTTTTTAACTTAACATGCTTTGAAATATTCCATGGGTTATCATGAGGATTCAAGAAATGAATTAAGAAAATCACTCAAATTTGGGCCTTGTTATAATGGCCGTACGCTATATTCCTTTCATAGAACACTTAAGTACAACCATACCGCACTTTCTTAAACTGCCAAAGCTCAATGATATGGCAACACATTAATCTATATCACCGAGATTGAATTTACATACAGAAATGTAGGCTACAAAATGTTGGTATTAAAAGTAACAGAAAAGGAAAAAAAGTAAAAGCAATATTGCACAAGCGACTAAAAATAATCTGCACATTGAAAAGGAAAACACTAAACTAGAAGGAGAATAGAAACTTTATTTCCATAGGGGATCGTTGTAATTTTGGATTGATTAAGCTTGTCTTATAATTCGGAATCATAATCAGTTACGACTTGTTGTTATTAAATTCATGAATGAGTTTAATTATTTTGATGTGATGTTCTAATAATATTCCGATGAGAATATTCCGATGTGATGTTCACATATTATTGATGTAGGCCCTATTAATACATGTATATGATGTTTGAAAATCCCATTGCGTTTCAATATTGTCTAACTTTTCACTCAATTCAGAACTTTCATTGATAACTGAACGGGCACGGCAATATTTTTATATTATAATGACACTTTGGCTACTCATTGTTTAACCCTTACTCTACCAGGGCTTTGAAAAAAGCGAACCCAATTTTCGTAACTTTTTTTTCATATGCATTAACAACTTTCCTTCTATTTTCTTTCGTTATAAGTTTGGTTGGAATAGATGCTTAGATATCTATCTTTTGAGTAATTAAAACCAATTTAGGAAATATTGGACAAAATTATGCAAATTAAGCAATTTTTGGCTAAATTTGTTAAACAAATGGTCAATCTTTGCAGAAGTATAACTTTTAATCTATAATTTTTAGAAAGAAAGGAAAGATGAAAACACATCAAAAATTATAAAAGTCAAATGTCCCCTGAAAGCTGCAGCAGAAAAATAATTACGCAGCGGTCACGGTGCGACTCGATCCGGAGCGCTTGCATGCTAGCCGCGTACATTCCCTCTGCACCACGTAGTCGTTTAAATTGGAGATGTGTAATATATTACTTATAGGACTGGTTCTAAATAGAGGGGGTATGCCTTTACTTATATATTAAATAAAAGGAGATTTCAAGCGCTTTTGAACGGCGGTTTAACGAAGCATGTGTGATGTACGGTTTGGGTTCATGATTTTTTGAGAAAAATACTGGTTAAAAATGGCAGAAATTCATGAAATTTAAAAAAAAAAAATCTCCAGAACGAAAGATTGCATGTGGGGATTAAAAATTATACCATAAACCAATACTATCATGTCTTAGGAATTGCGTGTTTGATTTTGAAGCAAAAAAGTGATCTTGAAGTTATTGTAAGATTTAAAAGAGAAAAAAGAAAAAATTGTAAATTGTTTAGCAATTTTTGAGTTTTACCCTTTTTCGATGTACT
>JAIGNY010000865.1:3527500-3632500 GCA_020152595.1 Chiridota heheva | reverse complement strand
ATTCCAGATTTATCTTCGCTTGAGGCAGAAATGTGACAAATTTCCCACATTTTTCTGGGTGATTGTGACACACATCTTGTTTGAATATAATGGAGTTAACGACAAGTCCGATTTTTGACAAATGATCACTTTCCAATCAATTTTCAGCTGATTTATTCATGAAATGATACATGAAAGTTCTGGAGCACTAGCAGTTATCATTAAAGTTTAAAGAAGCTCTGTTTAGAATATGAGTATTTTATGATATCAGAGCCTCTTTGCATCTGCAACCTTAAGGGAACGACAGATTATGATACTGAAGAGATTGTTAAATTCATCATATCCTCATCAGCGGGGAAATAAGAGATTCGAGCCATGGGACAAGAATTGGCTAATAAGTGGCAAGAAATAGGTTAAAGAAAATTACTGCGATCAGATTTTTCAGGGAAATGATTCTTTGACTAAAAAGAAATGTGGCAAATGTAACCAAACCTGTATATATGCACCCTAAAGTCTTAGGTACCTTAGTTATTGAGAGTAAAAACATTTTTAATGCTCAAAAAACTGCTTGAGCGAACCAGTGGGCATTTTCCACCAATTCTCACTATTGTATTTTATGCTAAGATGTATCTTTGACCGCCTACCTTAAACCTGTATTTTAAAAACCTTAGAATCCACTGTTTGTGGTGGTTATATTTAGTAAGGCTGCCACAATACAGTAAACGATATCGATTATCATGGACAAAATTACTGGAATATATTACAATATCTTTATTATGATTATTGATTTCAGAAAACTGCTTGGATTTTCTACATGCAGATCTCAATTTTTCCAAAAAATTTAAGATCTAAGGAATTGGAAGCATAAAACAATCAGATTTGCTGCAAATATTCTGTTAAAATCTCATTCATTTGAAATATTTCTGAAGTGTTTCACAAGTTTTTGCTTTATATCAATTATCATGGACAAAATGACTGGAATATATTACAATATCTATATTATGATTATTGATTTCAGAAAACTGCTTGGATTTTCTACATGCAGATCTCAATTTTTCCAAAAAAGTTAAGATCTAAGGAATTGGAAGCATAAAACAATCAGATTTGCTGCAAATATTCTGTTAAAATCTCATTTATTTGAAATATTTCTGAAGTGTTTCACAAGTTTTTGCTTTAATGTATATGCAGTGAAATCATGTGAAAATGTCATATCAGGATATGTTGGTCGGCATATTTTTGATATCATGGAAAAATCAATATCACAACATCGCGATAATCAAAATATTGTGACAACCCATACTAAGTATAAGTACTGATGTATGTCGTATCTTAGTTCATCTAATTCATCACAGGTTAGCTTTCTGTTTCTGTCATCAGTTCGGCTTGTCAAGGAATTTACTGAATTCTATTCACTGTTTTCTGATGACCCATGCAAAAACACTTAGCACCATCAAATCATCCTTTTTTTAACTGATCCTCATCTCAAATTGATCGTCCCTTTCTGGCGTATGTCATTTGAAACAGGATAATGTTAAAACATACCCCCTTGAGATCCCTTCTGTCACATTTGTCCCTCAGTTGATGAAGGTTCCAAAGAGGTTGAGTACATTGCATCACACTTGACCTAATTAAAATTGATGCTTTTAATATAGAATATGTACCTGGATGGTAATTACTCTGAACTATCCGTTTTTGGCTCGAGGGTCAGTGAGGCCCTTCATATCACTTTTAATCATAATATAGGTCCTGTGACCTTTGTTAGATTGTGCGGAAGTAGGTCATGATTATCGTGAAAGTAACTGTTAAAATTATTAAGTATTTGATAAAACAAAGCTTATGTGATATAGAAGACAATAGGAGAAAACATTAACGTGTAGAAACTATTTAAAGTCTTGTTTGATATAGAAGTATACAATGAAGGATACAGAAGATATACTGAGTTTCAAGTTTTCAAACAGTCTGGGTGAGTTGTAAATTTCAAGTTCAAGAAATCTGTATAGCACCAAGGATGAGAGCAAATGTCTTAGCCCTGCAGCCATTTAGAAAAATTATCTTCTACCATAAAGATGTGTAAAGACTAAGAATGAAGAACTTATTGCGCGAAATGGAAACTTTTATGACCTGGCTAACATTATCCGTGTTTACCATGTCCATGTTAAGTGAGTGTTAGTTGTGTTTAAGGTCCACAAAACTGGTAAAAAATAGATTAACTTTCTGCACGTTTGCACAAGCTAGGACAAAAGCTTGCAGCAAGCTTGCACAAGCCATTGTTAGCTTGCTCAAGCGAATGTTAGCTTGTCGCAAGCAAGCTAATGTTAGCTCGTTGCAAGCTAATGTTAGCTTGTCGCGAGCGCATGTTAGCTTGCACAAGCTGATGTTAGCTTGTCGCAAGCTAATGTTTGCTTGTCGCAAGCTAATGTTAGTTTGCGCAAGCTAATATTAGCCTGTCACAAGCGTACTGCAAGCTAGATTTTCCTGTAAGAGTTGTCAGAAGAAGAAAAAATCCTTTTATTAAGGCCATAGTCTAAGCAAATTTGATTGATGTAAATGGGACCAATTTTGCTTAAGATTCTCCAGACCAATAGTCAGTTGTCTCATGGATTTACTCCATGGTTGTTTTCTGCAAATTTATCCAAGTTCATCACAAAGTCTCTTCTGTTTTGTATAACCAGGGAGATCAAAGCTCCTCGGTATAACAAACTTAAGCTTTTCACCTAGGAGGTTGTGCCATCTTTCTTTACTTGGTTTCTGTTATCTCTTCTAAAACACTAATATAAGGTTGACAGTATCATGTGTAGATGTGTCATAAATGTCTTCGAACATTTACCTTGCTTAAGAAATCACTCAACTACTTGTACCACAAAACTCCGTATAATATGGGCTGTAAAATAGTTGTAGAGGTTGTATATCAAGTAATGATTAGAGAAAGTTTATTTCATAAAGTCAGTGATAGCAGAACTTGAAAATAGAGTAAACAAAGGCATAATCATGACTATAAGTTTTGCAAACTCTGACAATTTAATGAGCAGTATCACTCTGCAGGTTTGTGCATCCATACATGAAGATGGTAATATTCAGAATTAAAAGGTCTTTCTGCAAGGCAAACAATTTTTCAGTTGTCCATAGAACTTTTGGGAGTTTTTATTCCCCAGTCAAGTTGGGAAAGAGGCCCAGTTTTAGTGAAGTCACTAAATTACTCTCTCACTTGTGTATTTGATCTTAAATCAAGTGATGTAAAATATAGTCTTATCACTTGCATCACATTTAAAAACATTACACTTGTGGAAAATGCTCATTTAATTTTTTTTCTTCATGAAAATCTAGAGGGGATTGCAGAAAATTACTTCCAAAAATAAATTACTAAAACATGTTTTCAAGTTGCTTATATAAGTGATGAGCTTTACTTCCCTGAGCAGTTAGTGGTTTCATTTCCTTGCTGACCAGTTGTTACCCTATCACCTATTAAATCTTATAACTCATTGTCTTATAAAAGGATCTGTTTTACTGACGAGGAACCGAGCTGGGGCCACTCATTAACAAATCACTAAAGTGCATCACTTTTTCCAAGCTTCCCTGCCTTTTGCATTGGAAATAACCCCATCCTTGTACACATGTAGCATTTTGTTATATCTGGTGTAAAGGATGTGATAAGTTATTCTTCTTTTATCATATTTTTCTTTAGTTATACTGTAGCTGAGTTGAATTATCGGATTTGTATGAGTTGTTTTCTCTTTATGATGTACCAAACAGAAGCGGGAAAGGGTTTCCCCCTGAAAGGTGGGAGTTTAAAGATACAAGTGGTCCACTAGTCCCCTCCCCTTCCTTTACCCACACACACTTTGTTTTAGGTCCAGACTCTCCAAATCATGAAGAAGAAGTACATTCCTTACCTAATATTAATTTAGCCAATCTGAGATTCTAAAGAATTTTTAAAAAACTTTCTTAGCAAGCAATTGGTACTGATTGATTCTTTTATATGGTTATTTAAGCAATATTGATCCAAAATATCCATTACTTTTCATGCCGTCAGTACCGATTCAGGTCTCCCAGGGGTCTGCTAGGGCCTTTCCGCATGGGTCTCCCAGGGATCTCTTAATTTCCTTTCTCCAATTAATGTACATGTTTTTTTGCAGTTGAACATGCCTCTTATGAAAACGAGGACTGACAAGTTTAGAAATATTGTCCTTCTTGTGAAAAATGTGTACTAATTTGCAATATTTCCGTGCTTTAACTAGGACACTTTTACTAAAGTAAATTGTCTAGTGAGACATCAAATCAACTATGATTTAAAACACATGTGCCCTTTTTATATCTGAAGGTAAGTGTTTAGCGACAAAAAGAATCCAAAGAACCGTGACAGTTTTTACCCCCCAAAAGAATCTACCATGCTTAAAACTCCATCCTTTTATTATATCAATTTTGCCTTAAATCAAATTTAACAGTCACTAAGGTGTTATTTCAATTGCTGCGTGGTTAAAACTACTTAAGTAAACAGGAAAATTACCGTATTTTAGAATACGGTGGTAAAGGTAGCAAATTACAGAGTCATGATCTCAATTGAAGTGTTTTCAAGACCCACTTGACCTTCAGAACATCAAAAACTTTAATCACCATAAAGCCTTAAGGACTTTAAAGCCTTACGGACTTGCAAATCAACATACATGTAAGAGGGTGCAATAATCAAGTCTTCGCAATATTTCAGCTCTTTAGGCAACAATTTTTAACAATCTCTATTTCAACAGTTTTTCTTGGAACGGTCTGCAAGAGAAACCCCAGAGCAGCCAATGATTGAATGTGTTTTAGATGACAGTTGTTCCCCATGTGTAGAAGTTGGGATGCCGTCAAAGATTTTGAGCAAATTGTGCTCACTATTCATGTGTGTCTTATACAGCATAAAAACTGAAGAATGCTTTTTGACAATGTACAATTTATGGAGCCTCTTGAAATCGTTATTAAAGTATAGATAATCAACTCAAAAATGAGTCATTATATGTTTGGTTTTCAAATAACATTGCAGAAACAATTTTTCAATGTTTTCATAACAAGTAAGAGAAGTATTTTTCTAAAGTGTAATGTAATCCCTTCCTACTCCTTGTTTGAAACATGAAGTATATATGTATATTATCTTAAGAGTAACTAAAGTACCACTTGAACACCAAGCGGATATATTAACAAGATTGTATTTGGTGAGCATGTGAAGCATAATGCAAACCTATGTAATGGCCATTTCATTCGTCCGTCTGTCAGTCCGGCCATCCGGCCACCCACAGTTTTTCCCGAGAATTCCTCAGAAATGTTAAAGTATTTGAGAATTCCTCAGAAAATGTTTAAGTCTTTTAGAGTTCTTCAGAAAAAGTTTAAGGTTCTTCAGATATCCTATGGAAGGTTAGAATTTCCTTACAAAATGTTAGTTTTTCAGAGACACTTAAGACAGATTGAAGACTAGTTTCCTTAAAAAGTTTACAAAACATTTGATATTTCCTTAGAAGATAACTGTAAAATAAAATATATTTTTCCAATATTCTTCAGAGATCCTCAAGCATCTCTCTCGTAGCACTGGAGATTTAAAATTAAACTCCGCCTTTATTATTGTGGGCATTTGCATAAAGTTGCTACAGTATATGAACTGATCAGACTTTTTTATTTAGTATGCTCAGTCAGGGAGTGTGACAGGATGTGACTGCGTATGGACATAGGGAGGTATGCCATGTGGAACATGGATGGGGCCATGCGGGACATATAATATATACCATGTGGTATACACCAAAAGCTACATCAGGCATAATTATTTGACTCCACCTTTTTTTCTTATTTAACAGCTCATTTGCATATAAGTTATTATATGAAGTGATACTTTCATACATAGTATGCTCAATCAAGGACTGTGATAGCTAGGACGAGACTTCTTATGGAGCCTATGGGATGTTATGTGGGACATGTAGTGGGATGGGATGTCATGTGGGACATGGGGTGGGATGTCATGTGGGACATGTTATGTGGGACATGTAGTGGGATGGGATGGGATGTCATGTGGGACATGGGGTGGGATGTCATGTGGGACATGGGGTGGGATGTCATGTGGAACGGTGGAATGCCATGTAGGATATATGGTGGAATGCCATGGGATGGGATGTCATGTGAGACATGGGGGACATGTGGTGGGATGCCACGAGTAACACAAGAGTGTGACATAGGTTGGGATGCCTTGTATGACATAGGGTAGGAAGCTATGTGGGACATGGGATGTGATGCCATGTGGGACATAAAGTAAAATATAATTGTGACAATGAGAGGGATACCATGTGGAACATATGGTGGGATCCAATGTGGGACATAAGGTGGGATACCACTAATGTGGGACATATGGTGGGATGCCATGGGGTACATCGGGAGTGATGCCATGTGGGACACAGTGAGGGATGCCATGTGGGACACAGAGAGGGATGACATGTGGGACACAGGGAGGGATGCCATGTGGGACATAGGGAGAGATGTCATGTGGTACATATTGTTGGATTAATATAGGACATAGATGTAGGATGGGATCCATGTGGGACATAGGGTGGGATGCCATGTATGCCATATGGTGGAATGTCATGTAGGACTTGGTGGAATGCCATGTGAGACATGGTGTATGGTGGAATGCCATGTGGGAGATATGGTGAAATGCCATGTGGGAAAAGGCATGCAATGGGATGTCATGTGGTACATGGGGTGGAATGTTATTTGGCACATGGGATGGGATCCATGTGGGACATAGGGTGGGATGCCATGTGGGTCATGGGATGCCATATGGAACATATGGTGGAATGCCACATGGGACAAGGGATGGAATGGGATGTCACGTGGGACATGGGGTGGGATGCCATGTGGGACTTGTGGTGGGATGCCATGAGTAACACAAGAGTGTGACATAGGTTGGGATGCCATGTGTGACATAGGGTAGGAGGCTTTGTGGGATATTGGATGTGATGCCATGTGGGACGCAAAGTATGATAGCATTGGGACATTGGGAGGGATACCTTGTGGAACATATGGTGGGATCCAATGTGGGACATAAGGTGGGATGCCACTGATGCGGGACATATGGTGGGATGCCATGGGGGACATCGGGAGAGATGCCGTTTGGGACACAGGAAAGGATGCCATGTGGGACATAGGGAGGGATGTCATGTGGTAGATATGGTTGGATTAATGTGGGACATAGATGTAGGATGGGATCCATGTGGGACATAGGGTGTGATTCCATATGTGACATATGGTGGAATGCCATGTGAGACATACTGTGGTATGCCATGTGAGACATATTGTGGTGGAATGCTATGTGGGAGATATGGTGGAATGCCATGTGGGAGATATGGTGGAATGCCATGTGGGAGATATGGTGGAATGCCATGTGGGAGATATGGTGGAATGCCATGTGGGAGATATGGTGGAATGCCATGTGGGAGATATGGTGGAATGTCATGTGGGACAAGGCATGGGATGGGATGTCTATGTGGTACATGGGTGGGATGTCATTTGGCACATGGGATGGGATCCATGTGGGACAGGGTGGGATGTCATGTGGGTCATAGGATGGGATGCCATGTGGAACATATGGTGGAATGCCACATGGGACAAGAGATGGGATGTCATGTGGGACATGGGGTGGGATGCCATATAGTGGAATGCCATATGGTGGAATGCCATATGGGACAAGGGATGGGATGGGATATCATGTGGGACATGGGGTGGGATGCCATGTAGGACATGAGATGCCATGTGGGTTGCCATTTTCATAATTGGGCGGGTCATATGATATGGGTGTCAATTTGCATGGGCATGCGAACCATGACTTACTTGTTAACATGCTCTTTCCTTTCATGGAATAATTGTTTACTTTATAATTAAAAGTCTTAAGTGTCCTGGGCAATGAAAAAGTGATACCAAAATCTTCTATGCCGTCAACTGCAGTTACCTGTAAAGCAGATTACAAAAATGGTTGTTTTGAAGATAAAAGTGGCAAACCTATAGGGTTACACACATTACATACATGTACACAATATGAAATAATAACATTTTGTAATCGCTCTTAGATGTCCATGGTGACAAGTTGTGTCTGATTTTTTCTTATCAGAGCTTTGAAAGCTGGGATGAAATCACCCATTTTGATTACATTGCCAGAGGAACAATATCCTGAAGCCTCATTGGTCAGTCTTCTTGGAGCCTTACAAATACTGTATGTGGTGAGTATACTTCATATGATTAGAGGATACCAATAGCATGATATTAAATTTTTGCAATCTTTCTTGAAATCTAAATGCTTGACATTTGTCTGTAAATTTCAGTTTTGAGAAGATTTTGTGGAAATGACAGATACAGTGAACCTCATAAAAGGATATATTTTATTACTAAAGATTTCGAAAATTGATATCTTGGTGGTAAATGAATTTGGGTAGTTCTGTCTCTTGTATTGTTATTACATTATCGCAACATATAGTACACATGGTGATAAGGTATTGTACTCACTTTTGTGTGTGGGTGGATGGGTGGGTGTGTGGATGGATGGGCGGGTGTGTGGATGGATAGGTGGGTGGGTGGATGGATGGGTGGGTTGGTCTACCAAATATTATGTTGCGTGTACAGAGAAAAGCCTAAAAGCTATCAAATTGAAACTTGGTGGTGTGGTTAGGGGTGATGTGGTCTTATGTGTGGCACAAGTTGGGTTATGTACCTTAAAGGTCAAGAGGTCAAATAATTGAATAAAAATACCAAATTTTGTGTCGTGTTTACAGATAAAACCGCACAAGCTATCAAGTTGAAACTTAGTGGGAGGGTGTAGGATAATGTGAACTTATGTCCCACACAAGTTTCGTCATGTACCCTTACGTTCAAAGGTCAGAGGTCAAATAATTGATTAAAAATGTTACATTTTGTGTTGTGCTTCGTGGGAAAACAGTAAGTGGTTTTTGGTTGGTTTTTGGTGGGATAGTGGAAGGTGATATAGGTTGTGTCCTGAACAAAATGGGACTTGTCACTCAGAAGGTCAGAGGTCAAATAAGTGATTTGAAATGGTAAATTTTGGTCTGTCACATGTTATGAAAAAACCTTATTGGGTTGCTACTTGGTGGGTTGATGAAGGATGATGTAAAGTTGTACTACGGAAAAGATATGACATGTCGCTCAAAGGTCAGAGGTCAAATTATAATGGTAAATTTTGTGCTGCATTTCGCTGGAAAAACGCAAGTGCTGTTTTATTGATCCTTGATGGGTTGGTGTCTACAGTTTGTTACTTGGAGGGTGATGCAAGGTTATCTCCCACACATAATGGGATATGTCATTTAAAGGTCAGAGGTCAAATAATTGATTTAGGAATGGTAAATGTTGTAATGCGCTTCCTGGGATAATCATATATGATATTGGGTTGGTACTTGGTGGGTTGGTGGGAGGGGATGAAGGGTTGTTTCCTGCACAAAATGGGACATGTTATTCAGAGGTCAAATAATTGATTTAAAAGTGGTAAATTTTGTTTGGTCTCATGTTATACAAATACCACAAGGGCAATTGGGTTGTAATTTAGTGGCTTGATGAAGGATGATAAAAAGTTGTGGCTCAATGGGAAAGATGTGATGTGCCGCTTAAAGGTCAGTGGTCAAATAATAGTAAATTTTGTGGGAAAAATGTTATTGCTATTGTATTCATCCTTGGTTGGCTAGAGTTTACTACTTGGTGGGTTAGTGAAGGGTGATGCAGGATTATGTCCCACATATAACGGGATATGCTACTGAATAGGTCAGGGGTCCAGTGGTATCAGTGCTGCAGCTGAGAGGTCCAGTGGTATCAGTGCTGCAGCTGAGAGGTACAGTGCTATCAGTGCTGCAGCTGAGAGGTCCAGTGCTATCAGTGCTGCAGCTGAGAGGTCCAGTGGTATCAGTGCTGCAGCTGAGAGGTCCAGTGCTATCAGTGCTGCAGCTGAGAGGTCCAGTGCTATTAGTGCTGCAACTGAGAGGTCCAGTGCTATCAGTGCTGCAGCTGAGAGGTCCAGTGCTATCAGTGCTGCAGCTGAGAGGTCTAGTGCTGCAGCTGAGAGGTCCAGTGCTGCAGCTGAGAGGTCCAGTGCTGCAGCTGAGAGGTCCAGTGCTATCAGTGCTGCAACTGAGCGGTTCAGTGCTGTCAGTGCTGTAGCTGAGAGGTCCAGTGCTATCAGTGCTGCAGCTGACAGGTCCAGTGCTATCAGTGCTGCAGCTGAGAGGTCCAGTGCTGCAGCTGAGAGGTCCAGTGCTATCAGTGCTGTAACTTTCTGCCGGTCCATGTTAGCTGAGAGGTCCAGTGCTATCAGTGCTGCAACTGAGCGGTTCAGTGCTGTCAGTGCTGCAGCTGAGAGGTCCAGTGCTATCAGTGCTGCAGCTGACAGGTCCAGTGCTATCAGTGCTGCAGCTGAGAGGTCCAGTGCTATCAGTGCTGCAGCTGAGAGGTCCAGTGCTATCAGTGCTGTAACTTTCTGCCGGTCCATGTTAGCTGAGAGGTCCAGTGCTATTAGTGCTGTAACTTTCTGCTGGTCCATGTTAGCTGAGAGGTCCGGTGCTATCAGTGCTGTAACTCTCTGCTGGTCCATGTTAGCTGAGAGGTCTGGTGCTATCAGTGCTGTAACTTTCTGCTGGTCCATGTTAGCTGAGAGGTCTAGTGCTATCAGTGCTGTAACTTTCTGCCGGTCCATGTTAGCTGAGAGGTCCGGTGCTATCAGTGCTGTAACTTTCTGCCGGTCCATGTTAGCTGAGAGGTCCGGTGCTATCAGTGCTGTAACTTTCTGCGAGTCCATGTTAGCTGAGAGGTCCAGTGCTATCAGTGCTGTAACTTTCTGCTGGTCCATCTTAGCTAAGAGGTCTGGTGCTATCAGTGCTGTAACTTTCTGCCAGTCCATGTTAGCTGAGAGGTCCAGTGCTATCATCACTGTAACTTTCTGCCGGTCCATGTTAGCTGAGAGGTCCAGTGCTATCAGTGCTGTAACTTTCTGCCGGTCCATGTTTAGCAGATCATTTGTTACCTTGATTAGGGCTGTTTCAGTGCTCTACATGCTTTGTAATTTGACATAATTAAATAAAGACGAGACTTCTTTAGAAGTGGTCAAATTATTGATGTTTTCCAGTGAGCTGAAAAACTACCAGTTGGTAATGAGTCATTAACAATCTATGTTAAAAGAGGCAAGAGCACTGATAGGTGTATTTTCATCAGACTTGCCAGAAAAGGATCCGTTTGACAATTCGTGGACCTGGACTGCAATATCAATCTCATTCCTTCACTCCTTGTTCATGGTCCTAAAAACAATGAATTCTTTGCAATCTCTTTTTGAAAAGTGAATAATCTTTTAATCCATCCCTGATACTATATATCTTGCCCAAGGAAAAATCAGCAAAATTGTTAGCTAGTAAGTCATCTGCTTCCTCTTCTGGCATTGGGTTTTCCTTTCTTCTCCCAACCAATTAATTCACAATACCAAATAATTTCTTTGAATCCCTATTACATTCCCTAGTAGATGTATTGACATTTTCCCATTTTAATTTGCGAACTACTCTAGTTTACAGTAATTTCATCAAAGATTTGTAAATACAATTTTATGATCAGTAGTTGGACTTTTTTTCTCTGCTTTTCGAACTTCGCTTTTCAGCTGAATACCTTATCTGTAATCCACACTGGTTTGAACCTGCATGTGAAATGCCTTTTTACTACCGGAGCATGATTGTCCAGGGTTCTGGTCATTTCTTCACCAGTATATCACCACTCTTGTCCAATATTATCAGCTCATCAATGAATGAATGCAGATCACCATCTATTCTTGTGTGCTCAATGCTTTTCACTTTCCTATATTCCACCTCTTGTTTGATTACTGGCAGTTTAGTAATATCCTAATGTATGTATATGTATGTATTTCAGGCATATGTCAGGGAAAGCACATGTAAGTCACAATGACTTGTTTTCAGTGTGTACCCAATAAATTTGCCAGTATGGAAAGTGGATGAACACCGGATTAACACCCTGCTCTTTTCAAAAAGTGTTCAGAGAATTAGGCAGGGGGTGAAAATCCTACTATTGGGACCGACGACTTTACGACCCTTCTGAAGGACGGTGAGCACTGCCCAACTATTGGCCACTTTTTCCAAAGGTCGGGTGGGGGAGAAGATATGATGCAGAAGACAAACCTCTGTGCTCATCCCCAAGGCAATCTTCCTTGCCCTCAACTTTATTGAGCACTCCCTGCTCAGCCACTTTGCCATCTGCTCCGACTCCAAGGCTGCCCATACTTTACTCAATCTTAATCTTAAATGGATAACCCCACCTCCGTAAACTCCTTACCCCCCCCCCCTCCTTGCTGGAAAAGTATTATTTTCTTCTGGATACCCAGCCATGTTGGCATCCCTGGCAATGACAGAGCTGATGCAGCCGCTAAGCTGGCCCTTAACCTCCCCCACCACTTTTCCTAAAACCCTTTCTGACATCAAACCGCTTATCGCTTTCCTTGTTTGTAACCGGTGCTAAACCTCATGAGACTCACAAATCGATTAACTCCATGTCATCCAGCCCACCATTCCGATTAAAGCCACCATCCACAACCACTCCCGTGTCAACAATGTTCACATTACCTGCCTTAGAATAGGTCACACCCACCCCACTTACTCCCACCTCCTTATTGGCTCCCTCGACCTCTCTGTAACAATTGCCATTGCACCCTCACAGTCCATAACGTCCTCCTTGCTTGCCCTTGTACAACCTTCCCTGCCCTTGTACAACCTTCCCAGAGGTTCTCTCGCTCCCCACAACTCAATAGCCGAGCTCTTCCAGAAAAACCCTTTGGATAAAATTATCTCCTTCCTTCATCATGCTTTCCTGTACAACCATATTTAGTCCTCCTTACCCACCCCACTCTCTCTACTTTGTTTTTTTCACCCATGCACTTCCTCTCTCAATCCCATTTTTCTGGCTTTTATTTACTGTGTTTCTCTCAATTTCCCACTGTTTTTTTTTCCTACCTCTGGAATGATCTAACCTCTCGGGCATAATTTGACCCTCACTGTCGTGGTGCCGTTAAGCCCTCATCAAACAATAATTATAATAACTGGTATGTTATGCTGTCAAAAATTCCTTTTTGACTTTCCTTTATGACACCGCTTGTGTACCAGTTTGCACGATGTGCGCAGAAGATGATTTCCAAGATGAAATTGTGCACCCAAAATTTAAAAGAATGCACCTAAAATACAATACTATTCAATATAAACCTTTCAATTTGTGCAGCAATCGCATAAAATTGTGCTCCAACTTTTAAAAATGAGTGTGGAAGATCCTCCCCTCGAGAGGCAAAATATGCAAACTGGCTTCTTTATTCCCACCATCTTAAGATGATTAAAAAGCTGAATTGGTAAGAGTGTGTTGCAAGGGACATTCTGAGCAAGTCTTTTAAGGTACCCTGAACTGTTTGTATACATTGGGCCTGCATTACACATGAATGCACAAACAAGCAGTTGGAAGATCCAGGTTATACACAACCTAATGAACTAAATAAAGTGCTGTACAAACCACCTACGATCTTGTGATGGCTTCAATTTGAAAATAGTTCATTTTTAATTAAAATTAATCTCTTGAAATGGAAATCTAAATAAAACATTAATTCTGCATCAATCCTGGTGGGAAGAAAAAGACTTTCAATAACTCGAGTCCCTCCTTCCTCTAATGCAAACTTCAATAAAGCCTCAAAAATCAGAAAATAGCTTGAAATATGGTGGAATATCTCGTGGGTGCACAAAACTAATAGTATGAGGCAGGGTGGGAGTAAGTGAGAAGATGGGAGCGGTACAAACAGTAATACGAACTTAATAATCAGGGCACAAGAGAGTCAAGAGGGAGGGTGGTTCTCTGATAAGTAAGATATTGTCTGCCAAGGAGATAACCATGGTGGAAAGGCAGGGAAAGAGAATCTGATTAAAAAAATGGAGTAAGAGGATATTAGGAAAATGAGAGTAAAAAGAATTGATGGCTTACTGAGAGAGGGAGGCAGGAGAGTGGGAGACAGCATAAAAAGATGATGGGTTGAGAAGGGTTAAGTCACCCCTTAAAAGGTCCAAACGAATGCCACCACCACAAAAAATACAGGAAAATAAACAAAAGAAATAAACCCAGAGTAATTTTGATAAAAAACTTATCGCTCTTGACAGTTAAGTAGAGGAGGAAATTGTTGGAGTTAGAGAGAAGCTTTGTGGGATACCATAAGAGGATAGGTAGACAACTGAGTGAGGCATCTTGAGAGAGGATGAGATAAGAATAAGCTTGATGGGGTACTTGGAAAAAGCTTGATGGAATGCAACAAGAGGGTAGACATGATAGCTGGAGGACTATACTAAGTTGATCCAGAGGGCCTTTGGGGAAATGGTGAACCTTGATGGGACACTTCATTTAAAAAGGTGTAATAAGGATCAATTTTGGCCAATTTTGATATAATATTTAGCTGTTTTCATCGGCTTTCAATCTGATTGAAATAAATTTGGCTATTTTTGGCAATATTTGTTTTTATTTTATTTTCATTTTTGTAGGTAACTATGTCATTTCTTTCAGTGTTTTATCTTGATTTAAAAAGAACCGACTTCTCAGCGTTTTAGCATTTGCAGACAAATTCTAAATCTAAGTCTTGATAAACTGTTGTAGCCTCTCCCTTCTTCATGTGTTTGATATCATAAAGGTAAATTCCTTTGGGCGTGAATATTTAAGGAGATCCACTTTTTTTGCAATTCCCCATGCAATTCATCAACCTTTAGATATGTGTCCTTCTTTCTAGTCTATCGGAGTGCATCCGCCATTTGAACACTGAAAGTGAGTTTTGTTCAATATATGTCTGTGACAAAGCATGTCAGAAGTATAGTATAGAAAAAAATAGTGTAGTAAAAAAACACTATCTTCTAGTAACAGAGTATGGTGCAAAGTGATGTTGCATAATTTTAGTGTTTTATGCCTAATTTTCTAACAAAATACTAAAACTTGTGAAAGTATATTAAAAGCCCAGCTTTGTGTATTTTGTAGCTGATAAGCAGAAAAGTGCCATAAAATTCTACAGAACCTGCAAAATCAAATGACAAAGCTGAATAGAATTTAGTATTTAAAATACCACAATACTGTAACTAACAATAAATTGCACCAAACAGATTAATAAATTGATTAACAGGAAAGCAAAATAAGGTTTTATATTCAGCCATATTATTGAGTATTTGATGCTCAATTAATCAGCATAAAACTGCATGTTGTTAATAGAATAGTAATTAGCCTTTTGCATATAAATTGTTTAGCTGTTACAGGAAACAATCAGAAATTTTGATTCTATTAGTGATTGTGGTTGTAATGTATATAATGACAAATGTACTTGCAAAATTTTAATCATTAAAGTAAGTAGTAAGTAAGCAAAATGTAGGGTCAACATGGAGTCAGGTTATCTACTGCAGATGTGCAGTTTATAAATTTGTTTATCTACCAAAGATGATCATACCATGTGTTTTGGTTGAGTACTGTAGATGATCAGGGCATGCACACATGTTATTTCTTGGTGGTGTTTTATATATCTTTTGTAGATGTCCAGAACATGTATTTCTGATGTCTACTGTAAATCTTTAGAACATGCACTTGTGATTTTTTACTTGTTGATGGTAACAATATACATTTTGGTTGTTTACTGTAGATATTTGGAACATGCATTTCCTGTCTATGGTACAGTAGATGTGGAGAAGATGTTTTTCAGATTTCTACTGTAGATGTGTAGAAAATGCACTTGTTGATGGTCACTATGTACCTCTTAGTTGTCTACTGTAAATATCCAGAACATGCATATCTGATGTCTACAATAGATGTGAAGAAAATGCACTTGTGGTTATTACTTGTTGATGGTCACAACATACATGTGCATTTGGTTGTCTACTGTTGATATCCAGAACATACATATCTGATGTCTACAGTAGATGTGAAAAAGTGCAGTGGTTAAGGAGTCATGCTCGTATGCGAAAGTTACCGGGTTCGATTCCCGCTGTGAGCGCTGCATTGTGTCCTTGAGCAAGGCACTTTACTCTACTTGCTTTAGTCCACTCGGCTGTAAAATGAGTACCAGCACTGCTGGGGAGTAAACCTGGTTTTTTGTCTGGGGGGAGTTGTGTACTGACATCCACTTGCACCATGGAAACCGGGAATAAGCACCGGCACTATGATCCTAATGGCTTGAATGGATTTAACTTTAATAGTAGATGTAAAGAATGTTTACTTGTGGTTATTACTTGTTGAAGGTCACAACATACATTTTGGTTGTCTACTGTAGATATCCAGAACATGTATATCTGATGTCTACAGTAGATGTGAAGAACATGTACTTGTGGTTAGTACTTGTTGAAGGTCACCATGCACATTTTGGTGGTATACTGTAGATATCCAGAACATGCATATTTGATGTCTACAGTAGATGTGAAGAACATACACTTGTGGTTATTACTTGTTGAAGGTCACAACATACATTTTGGTTGTCTACTGTAGATATCCAGAACATGCATATCTGATGTCTACAGTAGATGTGAAGAACATGCACTTGTGGTTATTACTTGTTAAAGGTCACAATATACATTTTGGTTGTCTACCGTAGATATCCAGAACATGCATATCTGATGTCTACAGTAGATGTGAAGAACATGCACTTGTGGTTATTACTTGTTAAAGGTCACAATATACATTTTGGTTGTCTACTGTAGATATCCAGAACATGCATATCTGATGTCTACAGTAGATGTGAAGAACATGCACTTGTGGTTATTACTTGTTAAAGGTCACAACATACATTTTGGTTGTCTACTGTAGATATCCAGAACATGCATATCTGATGTCTACAGTAGATGTGAAGAACATGCACTTGTGGTTATTACTTGTTAAAGGTCACAATATACATTTTGGTTGTCTACTGTAGATATCCAGAACATGCATATCTGATGTCTACAGTAGATGTGAAGAACATGTACTTGTGGTTATTACTTGTCAAAGGCCACAACATACATTTTGCTTGTCTACTGTAGATATCCAGAACATGCATATCTGATGTCTACATACAGTAGATGTGAAGAACATGCACTTGTGGTTATTACTTGTTGATGGTCACAAAATACATTGTGATTGTGTACTGTAGATACTCATAACAAGCATTTTAAAAACTTCTGTAGATGTTCACATTTGCTTTGGTTATCCATTGTAGATATGTTCAGATAGTGTTTTTTTTTTTTGTCTTTTCTGTAGGCTGTAGATATATTCCAGTCACATGTTTAAGCCATCTACTTCAGTAATTGAAAAAAAATAACTTCTGATAGTCTACTATCTTCAGAACTGCATTTCAGTTTTTTTGCTGTAGATATTCACAACATTTACTTTGGTTATCTACTAGGCTTGTTCAGAGCATACACTTTGGTAATTGTCTACTGTAGTGAATATGCACTTTGGGCATTAAAGAGTAGATATTTAGAACATCAATCTTATTTATTTACTGTATATTTTCAATTAATGCTTGATGCTTATTCTTAATAAGGGTGTTTTAAGAAATATACCTATACCCAAATCAACTTATTCATCATGTTCTCAAAAGTTTGTGGATTGGGTTTAAAGATCTCAGATATGCTGGTAACTCACTTTGTTATAAACACTTTATTTATCAACTAATCTTGAGATTTTGATACGGCAAAATCTCAAAATCAAAAGTTTTCACAAAGTTTAAAGATGATTTATTTCACTTTGATGGGTTTTTTTTAACAAGTGTGATTTTTCTTGGTGATGCAAGACCTATATGGTGGTTATCACTGAGTTAAAACATGATTTTGTTTCAATCATGGAATAAAATTATATGCAATTACCCTGGTTTGAAATTTCCAGCTGTTATTACTTTAGTCTGATAGATTTAGAGTGGTAAATTTACTGATTAAAATTAACATTAATTTTAATTGAAGGAAGTTAGTATATTAGCTCAAGGTTGACGGACACATTTAAAGGAAATGTTATACATTCCAGCTATTGGTGATGTCACACTGACATCCATTTATATGCTAAATCCATTTGATTTCTTCAAGAGGGTGAAAGAATGAAATAAGAAACATTTTGGCAGAAATGCAGCAGCTACAAGTTCAATGTATCAAGTTGATTTCTTCAAAATCTCATGCTCTACTTGTTTCATAATAGAAAATGATAAAGAAGACGAAATTGGTTTGGGTGAATCATATGTATCTGATAGTATTTCTTGTGCACCGTGAAGCATGATATGTAGGTAATTACGATGTATGCAGTTTGATATAAAACTGATATTATCTGTTTGTGGCTGATTCTGGTGAATACTTAAGTATATATATGCCAAACATTTTGAGATATGAGTCAAACATACCAGGTTATTGGTTGGAATAGCTGAAATCAAAAGTATATTGCTCCCAAGGGTTACAAAAAGTTCAATAGGAAACCTTTTTTTTTTTCTTATTTTTTGAAGCAAGAGGTAGCTGCTGTTCTCAACCAAATTTTGTTATTTGCACACTGTACTGATTTTTTAACAAATTTCTATTTCCCTTCTTTATTTCAAGTTCTGTAAACAGAAATGTATCTAATATAAAATCTACTTTGTCTTTTTTTTTCTTCAGCCTATTGAAATAAGAGAGGACGTTTCAGCCAAAAACAAAAAGGTAGAAAAACTTGGTATTTTTGCCGAAAATTCTGAAAGTGGAGAGAAGCTTATTCAGCAGGCATCTGTGATTGAAAATGGAAGGTACAGTACAAAACAATTGCATAAACACATATGAAGGACGTACCTTAAAAGTTTGAAACTGAATGGTGGAAAGTCTAATATCGTATTTGACGTAGTAAGCCGCCCTGCTCTAATAAGCACCCACCCAGTATTTGTTACTATGTGCTCATTAAGTCAAATACGGTATGTGTACCTCGTCCATCATATTTTTCAAATGTAACTAAACCTTTCTCCACTTTAACAACACGCACACCTTATGTGATTGTTATATTATTTTGTTTGGATATGATTTCATAAATGCGACAAAGGCTGATCACCTTGGGCTCCAAACAAAGGAATGAACTTCAAGGAGCTGAAAAGTGAGTTGGGTCTCTAGAGTATTCAAATGCTTGTCTGCAATGGTACTGAAAATTCTTTTAAGTCATGAATATTTATAATGAGCTTTGACATTAAATATCCATTTTGTGCAATTAAAATAACTTTCCCAAAATTTTGTGGACAAATTTCTTTCTTGTTTAATTCACAAGCTTTATTTACAACCAATGACGCCAAGTGAACATGGGTATTAGCACTAACAAGATATGCATTAACGTTTGTAAGCATGCCTCAATGAATAACATTGGTCAAGAACATTTCTTTCCAGTGAAAATTCACACATATTTGCAAAAGCAAATGGTACCCCTCCTTTGCATTGGAGTGCTCTTCATTAGATGCTTCTTATTTATCCTTTTGTATGTTCTTCCTGTACATCCTTTGCTAGTGTGTTTGTCCCCTAGGTATCAGATTTCACAAGAGCATTAGTGTTCCATGAAAGTCAAGTATCAAACTCTGAATATAAAGTATTTAAAGGGTAAACAAAGTGCAAAGTTGCATGCTGTTTTTTTTTTTTTTTTTAACTTCTTTCTGTTAGTGTTTAGGAGATATTGTGTACATCCGGTAGCAGATTTTAGGGAAGATGGACACCTTTTCTTAACTGGTAAAAATCAAAAACGCATACCTTGTCTCAAACTTTGATGTATTTCAGCTTGGGATGCATCTCAGCTTAACACATGACCTTTGACATGAAATTTCAATAACGCTTCTAAACTGCAGATGATATAACTTAAGACCAGAATCATGTCAACATAGAGATAAAAATACACTTACAATCCAACATTCTGATTGGTCAAAATATTTATACAATCACCGACAAGCCATTCATGTACCCCATGCAAGTGACGTTATAAGAATGTGTCAGATTTTTTGGTGACAAGATTCCTTCTTTGCGGGATTTGTTCAGTGGTATAAAATTTTATGAAAGCAAAAATCATATGAAAGTAGATGTGAAGAAAGATATTTGATATCTTATTCTGTTCAGGAGAATTTTTTTATTTGGTATATTTTTAAAAATCAAATATATTTTTAAAAATTTCTGCATATAAGGCTCACCCAAAATTCAATCTTAATGGGGCACTTATTGTCAATGGAGTAAAAGACAATTTTTTGTTATTTTGACCAAAATTGCACATACCTCAACTAAAAACTCCTAGAAATCTACTTACTGTCCGATTTGTCATATTTCAGCAAAAGAAAAAAAATCCTGCACCCCGGAATGGCTAAAAACAAGGGGGAAAAAACAGCTTTCTGCGTAGTCCATCTGCTTGGTTAAATCGCTGTGACATTTTCACATATTAGGTACTTTCATAGCTGAACGTTTAGGATCTTAATTTTTTTAACAAAAATACCTTGTTTTCAGCCATTCCAGGGTGCAGATTTTTTTTCTTTGGCTGAAATATGACAAATCGGAACAATAATTAGATCTCCAGGAGTTTTAGTTGGGGTGTGTGCAATTTTGGTTGGAATAACAAAAAATCATGTTTTCTCCCATTGACCGAACAATAAATGCCCCTATAGATTGAAGTTCGGTAAGCACTATAGTATCTTGATTGTACTTTTACTGGAATCTATTTTACTCATGTACTAACATATCCAATGGTTGCTAGCCGCACATTCTCAGAGATTAAATCAGTGAAAATACTTTTGGTGAATAAGTGTCACAATTAAACTGATTTCAGTTGTTTCTACATTAATTTGTTAGCACTTTGAATATCTCCTTAATGGAATACTGTTTTTGAATTATTTTTACACCATTTTGTTCCTTCTAAACTTGCACATATAAAATGAACAGTCTTGACCACTGAACTAATCTGGCGGATGCTTATCCTTGGTTTCCTTAGCGTAAGCAGATAAGAGCACATGACTCACTCTGGACTGGATGCTAGTCCATCACAGATTAACCCCCCAGCAGTGCTCGTACGTACTGCTCAAGACAACTCACTACCTTCTGCATATGGGCATGACTCCTTAATCACTGAGCTTCGTAATCAGTCAGCCTTATAGGACAACAAATTGTATTTTTCTTATAGAAATTATTTTCCCATGCTAGAAATGTAACAGATGACGATTTTGTAAGAGATGAATTTATGGCTGTAAAAAGTAGGAGTGCACTGTTTTGCGAATGAAATTAAATGATACCTAATAGAACAAAACACCCATACTCTAAAGACTGGAAATTATTTGTTAGCAAACTTATTAGACTCATTGATTAAACTTGAGTTACTGTTGAGTATTCAAGTCATATCCTGAAATCGTAAAAATAGATGAATGTACTTGAGTTCTTCAAATCTTATGGGACAAATGATATGAAATTCTGTTGTTTTAATCAAGATAACATTTAACACGAGTGTTATTCCTCTGTGAGAGGCGATTTTACTGTTATCCACACCACAATGCAACACTGAGGACACCCAAGGCATTATCCAAGAACACTGACTCTAGAGGAGCATATGGGTTTCCAATCAGGGTGCAGCCTGTAGGTTTTGTTGACCTTTTTTGACGTTTCTTTATTGACCTTCTTTATAGAAAAGATTACCTTTGCATGGCAAAAACAAAAGGAATGTGTAAGTTTTAAAAGTGGATATACTTAAGAGAGCATACCATTAGTAGAAATGAAAGAATGTGCAAAAATCAGTTTTACAAAACTTTATGAGACGTCTGATAGGATACAAGAACTTCTCCAATTGCAGGCAGTGTAACCAAATACCTACTTCCAGCCCCCTTGTACATGCTCTTAGATTTCATTGAGAATTGATTTAAATGTCTGTGGGATTTATAAAGCAAAATTAGATACATTGCTTTAGAAACTTTTGAAACCATGAAATTTGCAATAAATTTCATCAAAATTGGATACAGTCTTTTAAGAATGATTTTTAAGCTTTAATGTGTGGGTTTCTATGCAAACTTGAAATGTATTTCCAGGTAGACTTGTATTTTCTTATTTGATTTCACTGAATTTTTTTTTTTTAATTGTGTTGTCAAAATAATGCCCTCGCTACGAAATTGGTGCATTAATGGAGATTTAGTATTTTAAATTGTTATTGTTTGAATTCAGTGGATTTATTTGTTGGTTATTTTTATGCTGTAACTGGTAGTTAGCTTTGAATGTTTCACATGTCAAGCTAAAATTTTCAGGTTACATATGCATGGTCAAAAAATCCCATGTTAAGTACCAGACAAACCAAAAATTAAAAATGAGTGTAACATTGACGGCATCCATTAAAGTGGATTATGTGTACATAATAATAATACAAATATATATTATATAGCGATACGCTGTACAAATGAAAATGCAAATAAACATATATTCATTATACAGAGAATTAACAATCAAAAGCAACCTTGATAGAAATGTGTTTCAAGATGATTGAGTCCTATAGAGTTAAAATAAGTGAACTAAACTTTCTTAAAGGAATATGCCCATGTTTTTGCACAACCTTTTATAAGAAAGAGAAAATTTGTAGGAACAATTTAGTACAAAAATCATGTTGATATGTTATTCCTACCAGGAGATATTCAAAATTCAGAGTTCACAAAAAATGGCAATAAAGAATAGGAAAAGGCTCAGTATGACATCACAGCAACCCATTCTGCCAGAAAGTGGATGTATTTCATTAAAATCTTTCATCCTATTTGGTTCGCATGCGAAGTATAATGCGAACCTATGTAATGGCGATTACGTCCGTCTGGCCGTCCACGGATTTGTCCTAAGATTTTCTCAGAATTGTTAAAGTTTTTTGAGATACTTAAGACAGGATTGAAGACTAGTTCCCTTAAAAAGTCTACAAAACATTTGATATTTTTTTAGAAGATAACTGTAAAATGATATAATTTTCCAATATTCTTCAGAGATCCTGAAGTCTCTCTTGTAGCACTTGAGATTAAAAATTTTTAAATTCTCTAAAATATTTGGGCACCAATAGTTGTATCAGGCATGATTATTAAACTCCACCTTTATTATTGTGGTCATTTGCATAAAGTTGCTATAGTATATGACCTCACCAGACTTTTTATTTAGTATACTTAGTCAGGGAGTGTGACAGGATGTGATTGCATATGGACATAGTGAGGGATGCCATGTGGGACAAGGCATGGGATGTCATGTGGGACATGAGGTGGGATGTCATTTGGGACATGGGATGTGGGACATAGGGTGGAATGTCATGTGGGTCATAGGATGAGATGCCCTGTGGGACGTATGATGGAATGCCACGTGGGACATGGGATGTCATGTGGGACATGGGGTGGGATGCCATGTGGAAATGGTGGGGTCCCATGTGGGACATGGGATGCCATCCCGGACTTAGTGTGAAATGCCATTTTTATAATTGGCCAAATCATATGATATGGGTGTCAATTTGCATGGGCATGCGAACCATGACGGTATTTGCCATTCTACTTTATTAGTAAAACCTGCTAGAAAATAAATTGATGAAAGTTAGGTATTTATAAACATTACCAAATATACCTTACTTCAATAACATTTGAAAATTGTTTCTAATCATACAGAAACAACCAATTAATGTTCAAAGAAATACATAAACATTTGCAATGGAATTGCCTCTCTGATATCAAACATGAATTCATCATACTGTACAAAAACTAAAATGCAATTGGGAAATCTTTAAAAATCCATAGCTCCTGAACGGAATGTGACATCAACCTGATTTTTGTACCAAATTGGCTCTAAAAGTATGCTCTTTCAAATACAATTGTACAAAAAACCATGGGAATATTCCTTTAATTTCAAACCATCAGTTAGAATCATATGTAGGGCTTAAGATATTTATGAACCGATTTTCAGAAAGTACCTTTTTTGGTTCCGATGTGATAGCATCAGGAACCTATGTGGTCATGATGGCGTGTGTGTGTGTGACAGCCAGCTCGTAAAAACGATATTTCAAGAATGGTACAGTGGATTCATGTCGTATGTGATATACATACAACCCATGGTCCGTAGATGTGCCTTATTGGTTTTGGTGGTGATACCATGCATATTAATGAGTAGGCGGGGCTTAATCTAAAATTCTGCAAATATGATACATGAGTAACCTTATGTCTGTTTTGCATTATACTTGCTATGATAATGTTGTTAATTTTTGTGCACATGCTAGTGTTGTCAATAGGTATGTCTATTTTATTGATCTGCACTATTCAATCCGAGATACTCTTCATAAATCATTGACTAGCAACCAGCTATTGTTACACCATACACAACACATGGGGAATCTATACCTTCTTAACTGACAGCATCATGATAGTCTATTCACAGTTCACTTGTTAGCAACCAGCTAATGAATATAAATACCCTGAAACAAATATTTTATGATATGCAATGACATGACAGTATATATGAAACTTGCAATCAATCAAGATATGAAAAAAAGCATCGGAATCACGAAACCTTTTGGTTCTGGTTACTTGTTACTTGTTTTCTTCATAAATTGCCAAATTTAATACATCTATTTGCATTCTCAGTTGCACATGTACACTATAATATTGGCATGAATATAATAACTATCACCTGCTCCAAAATATGTTGATCACCTGCTGTAATAATTAGTTAATTATTAGTTAGTATTAATTATTTGTGCATTTATTAATGTGTAATTATTGTTCAAGTGTATTATTTAGAGTTCGTTAATGGAATATTGTTTTATTAACCAGTAAAGTTGCTGTTGTACTATATTTCTCTTATTGGAAATTCTACATGAGGAAATAACCATCCTTATGAAGAATGGTCCATCAATCATTCATGGGCTTTGCACAAAGTCCTCCCAAGCATAAAACGTATATTTATATTTAGGCTCATCCAAGGACAAATCTGATTCACATCACTGAACAGCAGTTATGTAGCTTGAGCCCCAGATGAATGACCTATTGTGTGCAGTGTAACGGTAGCTGGTTGCTAACAAGTGAACTGTGAATAGACTATGAAGATGTTGTCAATTAAAAAGGTATAGATTACCCAAGTGTTGTGTATGGTGTAACATTAGCTGGTTGCTAGTCAATGATTTGTGAAGAGTCTCTCGGGTTAAATGGTGTGGATTACTGCTGATTTTAAGAAAATTGAGGATGTCGGGTTGGAGGGGTCTAAGGGCCAAAATTTCTTAATGAGAATTATCTAGGCCTGGAAGTTAACATATATTCAAAATGTTTTTGAAAGGTACTAAAGATCCTTAACAAGTTTGGATGGGTCGTAAATTTAGTTTTGTCTTTGAAGATTCGGAACGTCCTCAAGATGTTAGATTTTACATGTCGTGGATTAAAAATCATTCACCTTTCCTTAGTTTACATCATATTGCTTCCTTAGGTTTTCTAATTAACTATTATCATTAATCATATTCATATGTAAACAAAACTTCAAATGAAACAATGCTCTTATATATGTTCAGTATGTAACTTTAACTTGTCCTTTAAAAATACTGTACTGGAGAGGTGTAGAAAAAGCTTCAAATCTGAAAACTTAAAAACATAAAACTTACTTTTTTTAATTACACAAAAAATACAGAAATAAAAATGACGGCTCATTAAAGTTTGAATAAGTCTTATTGTATGTAAAAAATGTGATGTATGAAAGAGTGGACAAATCAAAATTCTTAATGTAAATCTTGAAATTTCTGCTCTAAATTTCAGTCACTGAAAATCTTCAAACTGTTTTCTCCTGTTTTATTGATGGTATAATATAGATCCAAAACTTCTTCTAAAAGCTAAGCTGAGCTAGCTTATTATATTAATATTATTATGATTAATTTATTATATATGCTGAAGATTAATGTTGAGGCAGAGTGTTTATATGCATGTTTAATGCATGGGGCAAAGGACTTTGACACGAGTGGAATGCTCTGACTTTAGAAGGGTCATTCGCGAGTGCAAAATATTTTGAACTGTGCATTAAATGCGCATATAAACCCGGTGCAAAAATATTAATCTTTTTATAAAATTTTCCTGTTAGATTTCTTTAAATGCGTAAAAAGCATGAGAAAAGTTTTTGCATATATTGTATCACTTTATTAAAACAAATACCTGCTTTGAAAATGGAATAGACCAAAAAAATCATGTCCGTGCATTAACGGGATTTAATGCATGGGTCATAACAATGCAAATACTCAATAGAAATTTAATAAAGAAAATCAATAAAATGGTCAATCTTAAATTGATTTTGATGAAATGTCTTGCTCTGTTCATAATTTATAGCACATTTTGTTTCAGTTAAGCTTAAGTTGTTGCTACCTGTCCATAAATCTGTAAACAAAAATATTGTTCAAGTCCAGTCTGTAATGTAAAATCATGCTTTGAACCATTTCATTTCGTTACACAGAGAAAACAAATTGTCTTTACATGTGTTGAAATAGTGCTATTTCACTTTAAAAATCATTCACCTTTCCTATATTCATATCATACCACTTCAATTGTTTTAATTAACCTTCCCTCTTAATTACGCTTGGTATTAACATGTTAATGATCTTCAAATGAAACAATGCTCACCCTTACCATTTGGTTTCATTATATGGGGGCAAACAATTGCTTTTGTATTTTTTGAATTAGTACACTGGTTATTATTACACTAACAATGTATTCCTATGTAATTTGTATTCAGTGTGATCAGATATGATATTGTTAATTAACTCACTGGTAAGCCAAATCTGAGAGTTTGTGACTTGAAAATTGACGAAGCGTGTAATACTGGGTTCTGCCTGAACTTGGTATTTCATGGTCAGATTTTAAACAAGTGTAATAACATAATATGTTTATGTCAGGAGAGTACTAGATATATAATGTAGTGAAAGAGCTAGAGTTTTCCATATTGAAATATATCAAAAAGAGTGATTGGTAGAAAATGTTGAATAAATTATAATTTAATTTCTCAACAATTGTTAAGGAAGTGAGGATATGATGTCACTGTTTAACTGTACACCTTACATACCAGTCAAACAAACTTGTGACATAATGAAATCTCCTGAATGGAACAAGGTATCCGAGCAGTTTCTTCACAGTTATACTTGTTTTTTGTCTTCTTCATAGATGTAAGATATTTCTGATGCTAATCATTTAAAGAGGGAATCTCATCTCTAGTGAATTGCTTCACCCTCTCCAATGAATCTCATCATTTTAGCAAAGTCACGTCCAAGGCAGTAAATTGGCCTGTCGCTGTATGGTCGGTAATTGTACAAACATTTTGACTAATCAGAAACTTTGGATTGTAAAACGTATTTTTGATCTCCGCGGTATCCACGTTAATACGATATCTGGCCTTTAATTGTTGAAATTCAATAGTTAATATTCAGGCGTATATCTGTGCTTTCTCAGCAATGTTTGTGGGTATATTGAAGTTAAGCACAACAGAATTAAACTTTCTCTATTTAGCAGAGGGACTGACAATAAATTCATAATATAAAACTTCAAGCGACAGATGTAAAGATTGAAATTAAGTATGAATATGGAGCTATAGCTCCATGGTATGAAACAGCAGCTGCATTAAGTGGTTGAAAATTTTCCTTTTCTCGATCATAGCTTTCTGACCTTTTGTTCTTGAATTGCTCTCATTCTCTCCCTGTTTCCTTTCCTTCCTATCTCTAAGAGATCTGACCTCTCAGGCACAATTTGACCCTCGTTGTCGTAATGCTCTCATCAAACAAACAAACTCTTTCTCTACTACAAACTAATAAATGTGTGTCCTTGGAATCATGCCAACACACATCAAACTTGAAGTAATAACCCTGGGCTTTTTTTGTCAAGTTTTTTGTTACAAATGACGTACTTTTTGTAAGGTGATGGATGACCTCGCCTTCAGAAAGTAAACGTTGAAGCCCCCTTCATTTTTCTGTGATCCGTCCTTGAAACTCTGCTCAAATTCAGGACCTCATGAGTCTGAGCAGGGATTTCCAGCCGTTTTCCTGCAAAACGTCTGGTTCTTGTTCCTATTCAAATAGACCAGTTAACCCTCAAGGCAACATTAATTCTAGTGTTCAAAAATCTATGAAAACGAGGAAAATAATAACATATTCTGTCAAAATTGGTCAAAGTGAATATTTTACATGATAAAAATCTGTTGCAATCGATTTTTAGTCCAAAATCCTCAAAGCCTACAAGATTGGACAAAAACATCACTTAAAATCACTCATCATTAAACAAACAAAACCTTCACTGTTAAATACCATCCTATTTGTAAATTAATACTTCAAGCCAGACACATTGACCGCAGGGGTATGCTTTTGTCCTTGTGTTGAGTGTGAATGTCAGTGCATCTGCAGTGAAATTTGTTTACCATTGATGTCAGATTATGACCATGGAGGTGAATTGTGTGGAAATCCCTGGTGTAATTGCTTGTACTAGATTGTGGTTGATGTTGTTAGCAATATAGACCCCCTTCCCTCCCCCCCCCACTTCCTTCCCCAACAGATTTTAGATTTTGTCTGGCTTCAGACAAAAAATGTATTGCGAGATTTATACTTGATAACAGCTTTTTTTATTTTATTGCTAAATATGTACATTATTCCATGAAAATATGCAAAGTAGTGATATCATGCATAGCAATTCAATTATTTAAGCAGTCAATATTTTAATGGGAAAGAGATTCTAAAGGTTGTCAAAAGCTAAATTTCAAGAACAAATCATATAATTTGAAAATCACGGAATGCATTGTGTCATAAATTTAGCAAAAGGTATTAGATCTTTGATCAAACGCAAGTTGGGAACATAATTTGTTGACTTGTGACATTTGTTTAGGTTTAGTTTTATACTTTAAACATATGCAAGTCACCTTTAATAATAATGATTATAATTATAAGATTACTCTAATGATATTAATACAAAATGTAAGTCTTAATAACTCATGAGAGATTGACCAATTAACATGAAATTTGGACAAGTTTTAGATTTGTCAGAAACTAAACACACAATTTTTTTATAAGTAATAGACTGCATGGTTAGACATTTATGCAGTCATCAATTTTTGACCAAAATTCAGTATGCTGTAATTGGAATTTTGAATATAAATTCATTCTCAGAATTCTCTATTTTGAGTCAATGTTTTGACAGTTTTGATGCTTAGACTAGACGTTGTTCAGGAAAAACCTTACTGGTACTTTTAAAATTGTTATTTGAACACAGGTAATTTAAGAGTAAAACTCCTACATAGTTATGGAACACACTGGAATTCAATTACAGATTTGTCCTTACCTCTGCAAATAATTTGACTGTTGAAATATATTTTTTTCGGGGGGTGGGGGGGGACTTTGACAAAAGACTACCAATTTTAAAAAATACAAGCTTTTTCTTGATGTGACTGCAGCAAACTCTAACACCTCCGGCAAGAAATGAAAGGGAAATGGCTTTTATCTTTATAAGCCATCCTCCCCATTCATAAACCTGACATTGTTCTTAGATTACCTAATATTCTGTTATCATTTTTTTCTTTTACTTTCTTCTATTCCATAAGAGGTGTTATAAATATTTACAGAGAGTGATAAGCAAGCAATGGTGTGAATCAAAAGCTTGACCATTCCTTGCATGTTGCCTGCAGAATTTACGGTAGATTTTAAACCATTAGCGGGCCTAGGCGTTAAAGTGTAAGACCTACTGTAGGCCTAACATTACAAGCTGAATCAGCCAGCTTCACCAGTAAAATGTAAATTGTCTGATCATGGGGCCAACTAATTCAAGAAAATTTGCAAATTCTAAAATTGTATGAATTGTGAAAGTGGAGTTAACCTGACGTTTGGAAATGGTCACAATTTACTGAGCCCATACATGGTTACATCAACTTTGACCGTGAGAATACTTGGAATAATAGGCCTATGTCTGTATGTATAGCGGCCATGTAACATAAGTGGCTATAGCATATATAAGTCGGGTATTAACATTGACTGTGTACTATAGCTATATGCATCGGCTGTATTGCAAGTATTGTGTAGCATGTAGGTATATTTGAGTAAGATGTTTATCTCACTATAGGCCTACGTTATAGTTATTATACACATCCCTAAGTATGGTTGACATTGGGATTGCCGTACAAGGGCCAGCCATCAGTAAATGGCAGCCATCACTAACACGGCTGGCATCAGTCCAACGGTGCTATGGGGAATATATTCCTAGGCCTACAGTCAAAAAATGTTATCCATGAAACAATATCTTTCCTTAGGAGAAATGGTCCGTCAATCATTCACAGTTAATGCACATTGTTACCTCAGGCATTATGATACACAGCTATTTTTATCACCTGTTTGAAAACAAACTTCTCCCACTAAAACACCTAACAGGGATGAGTGATTTCAATGATAAAAGTGCCTTGATTATTCAGCTCTGGCTTTGTGTAATCTTATGCACAGATATAGCCATGGGGTGCTTGGCTGTGGCATGCATGGGAATAGCAGATAAACAATCATTGTTTGCAGTGAAAACACAATACACTGAACAGAAAGTCGGGTTGGTAATCGTCATACCTGAGTTTTCAGGATTAACTCAGGTGTCAGGTGCGGATAGGCTTAAAGAGAAACTTTTCGGCATGTCTGACTAGAGTGATGTAACTCCTAAAGTTTGGCGGTGGTCGAAATTCGGGTCAACCACTGGCACAAGGCTTCTTATACAACTTCTTCCTGCATGTCAGCATGTACAAAGGTTCGATCAGACGGATTACCCTAGGTCATACTGCTACTGGTAGAATTACTTTTGGGGTGCACGAAAATTGTAGTGCATAAAATTTAGGGGTGTATGAAAATTGGGGGTGCATGTACTAGTAGAATGTAGGCTGGTTGTATTTTGGTTGGTGGCCAGAAATGCATTCACCTACGGAGCAGTCGCATGGTGGGTCATGTTTCACTGGGACAGGGGAACTTAAATCAGTGCCCAGGGGGCGAATATCACCTGAAGCGCTGTATTTCACATGATTTTCATTGCAGAATATTACTTAATATTGTGTCAAATTCAGGGTCAATTAAAAGCCGTACGTTGCAGTCAATTTTGGTAGCAGAATATTGCTTAATATTGGGTCAAATTTATTGGTAAAGCCCCTGGAAGGCTGGAGGCCCTGCATTTCTCACGATCTTAAAGCAGGAAACTGTTTAATATTGTGTCAACTCCAAGGGTGAAATCTAGGGGCGAAGCCCTGGTAGGGACCATGGGACGAAGCCCTGGTAGGGGCCAGGGGGCGAATTCTCGGAAGCATAATATGCTATATATTATATGTTTCTCGTGAATTTGATAGCAGAAAATTGCTTAAAATTGTGTCAATTCTAGGGGCGAAGCATTTGGAAGCCCTGCGCTTCTCGTGATTTTGATAGCAAAACATTTGTTAAAATTGTGTTAAATCTATAGGCATACTAGAGGTAAAGACCGCGAAGCCCTGGTGGGGACTCACGGGGCGAAGCACATGGAACCCTACGTTTTTGATAGCCAGATAAATTTGCTTTAAAATGTGTCAAATTTTGGGGGTGAAGCTGTATGATAGGAGCGTTGGGCAAAGTAAGCCCTCTATGTAAGCCCTATACATTTCTCATGATTTTGATAGCAGAAAATTTGTTTAAAATTGTATCAAGTCTAGACTGCTAGAGCAAAGCCCCCAGAAGCTATGCTTCTCTGGCAATTTTGATACTTTCTAATTATTGTGTCAAATCTAGGACTGACGTCCTGGCTGCCTGGTAGGCGCCCAGGGAGAGAAGCCCCAGGAAGCTTAGCGTTTTGTGGCATTATTGTGGTAGCAAAAAATGCTTAAAATTGTTCCAATTTTACACTGAAGTTAGTTTAAAAGGAATATAGATTTTGGAACGAATGTTCAAATACAGGTTCCCATTGACTATGTGTCTTTAATTATGTTACAGTAGTTGTGATCCAGCGATGATTTTCATGTAAGAGTAAAGCTTTAAGAGAAAAAACATTATAACATTTGTTCTGTTGTAATTGATACAAATTGCAGAAGTTGGGAATAAAAAGTATATAAAAATATATTCACAGGACAATTTGTGCACCCCCTGTGAGCATTTGGTACCCCTCAGGAAGCTTAAATGGGTGGCAGTTACCCCCTGGTCCCTGCTACCACGCAACTGCTCCGGACAGGATGGGGGAAGGGGAGAATTTTTGGAAGGGAATATTTCTCATCATAATGCCAATTTGGCTGTTTATTCAAGTATTCGGTCATCGGGCATCTTGAACATGCATGCGGAATATCTTATCGGTGAAAACATGCAACGATTTGTACACAACTAAACACCACGCTTTAGCCTATATACACACGATTCCTGTGCTTGTAATCTTTGGGAAATGATTCTGATTTTTAAAGCTGAGTATACATGTAATTTGAATAGTACATTCAATATTTCACATCTCTGCCGGAATTATATCAGTGTCCTCTCACCCTCCCCTGTCTCATCTGGTCTCATAAAGACATGAAAATAAGAAACAACTATTTTCCAAATCATTTTCAATATTCTAATTTAATTTTCCTACCATTTCTCTTCACATACCATGTTTTTCCCGACGAAATAGTCAAAATTACAATTTTCCTTCAAAACCCTCTTCTAGAGGAGTGTAACACTCCCACATCCTCATTAAGTTATGCCCCTGCCCTGTCCCTTTCTATATATGTCCCTGCACATAACATTAGGCAACACAGTTCTACCTCGGACCGCAGGCCACAAATGTTACTTTTATTAGAGTAATCACACTATAACAACTTGTATTAATATTAATGTGATCTGTTCGTCTGGAATTAATGATTAGCCGAGCAGTTGAATGTTGGATAAGTTGAAGTTTGTGCAAGAGAGGAGAAGAACATCCATAAAGAAGAGTTGCCATAGTCAAGCCGAGACGTGATGAAACAATGAACAAGCTGAATGAGGATTGGTTGTCTTAGTCAAGTCGAGACATGATGACACAATGAACAAACTGAATGACGATTGGTTGCGGCAGATATTTCTTAATTTCAGCGATACTCCTTAGATGAAAATAGGCAGACTTGCAAACTTGATTAACATGGGATTCCATTGATAAATTGGGAGTCCAAGATAATGACAAGATCACGAACAATTTTAACCAGCTTAAATAAATGTGAGGCAAATTTGAAAGAAGTTGTGACAGACATATTTCTAAGTTGGTAGTTGGATCCGACAACAATAAATTCTGTTTTGCTATTATTAAGTCCAAGCAGTGAAGAATGCGTCCCGTGACGTATGTGAGATAAAGTGTTTTCTATATTCTTTAATTCACCTGAAGTACTATCTTGAGTTGGTTTTAATGATATATAGAGCTGGGTGTCACCTGCGTAGAAGTGATATTGAAATAGTAGTGATTGATGAGGTCGGCAAGTGGGGATGGATATAATGTAAGCAAAATCAATCCAAGCACTGACCCTTGTACGACCCCGTAACTGACCTGTTGTCAGAGTGAACATTCGCCATTCATGATAGTTTGAGAAGTCCTGTTAGTATGATAGGATTTAAACCATTGAAGAGCTGTACCTGATATTCCAAACTTACGATGTAAGCTGTTGATAAGTATTGTGATATATCTATTGTATCAAATGCTGCCGAGAGATCCGGTAAAATTTATAGAAAAACAATCTCCTACTGAAAAGAGGGGAACTGTGTGGCAAGCTCGCTACTGTTTTACGTTGAGGGAAGGGGTGAAGAGTCCCAATGTAAATGCTGGTCTATTGTCTTAAAGAGTTTTTTAGGATTAAATTCGGAATCAATTTACTTTGTCGGAAAAATAGGCTCTCTTAGCAGACTTTATGAGTGCATTTACCAAATTTTGTTGTTATATAAATATCTGTCAATCAATGAATAGATGGAATCTGCGCTATTTGCCTTCAAGCTGGCTCCGCATTTTCTTTAAAGTTAACTTGTTTTCAGTATGGACCAAGGAATTTATCAGGACAGAAGTGGATGAACATCAGGTTAAATCCCTGTTCTTTGCTAGAAGTGTTCAGAGAACCAGGCAGGAGGTGAATATCCTACCATAGGGGCCGACGGCTTTACATCACCTCGAAAGGACAGTGTGCACCACCCAACCATTGGCCACATTGCTTAAAGGTTGGGTGGGCGACAAACCTCTGCGCTTAATGTTAGCGTATATTGATGAAAAGTCATTGAATCTGAATTTCATGGTGATTTTACGATTTAAGTTTTATTGATTAATTGGGCCAAAGTTTTTTAACATCAATTATTTTTAACCTCGTTAAATTTAAGGTTATTGGCCAAACATGATTGAATTTGTGTGTGTTGGCTGCAGAAACTTTACTAAAACTTAAATGGTTATTGGCCTGATTTCAAAGACAGCTGAATGAGATAAACCATAGTTACATTATTAGTTTGGAACTGTTTCCTCTCATTGATTCAGTAATATTTTAGACTACAGCTACATGCTGATAAGGTGATATCATGCATTAGCAAATTTTCTTTCTCTTCCCATTAATTCTGACCTTTTCAAATGCTTTATTGTATCTAATGGTGTAAAGTTTTGGAATCAAATATGCGATTCAATAAAAAACATAAAATCTGTAAAATGATTTTCTGATAATGAAAAAAAAACACTCTTATATCTAAATATGACCAACTCTAGTTTACCTTCATATATTTTTATCTTTATTTTGTTTGTATCTATTTGACATCTGATCTATTTTTACCCAACTACTTTTATTACTTTTTTACTAGGCTTCTGTTGCTAGGTTGGACAAATTGGGTAGAGGATTTTCACAATTTTACTTTTTTATACATTTTCTTTGTAATAATTCAATTGAAGTTATGGTGGGCTTGTTAAAGCTCCAGCTTCTTAGTCCTTCCACCATTTTCTCATCAATTGTTATGTTCTTTCATTGTGAATATTGTAATATGTGCATAAAAATGGCTTTACTTAAAACCAGGAACACTTCGACCGGCCCTCACAAAAAGCAGGGCCGGTTAAAGTAAAAGTTATTTTTTTCCTTATTTCCGAAAACCACAAAACTAATCTGTTCAACACTCCATACAAGCTGTGATTGATTTCTACCCAAGAGTTTCTATTAAGGGCAGTAGCATCTCCCAAGGAGTATGAAATGTCCTTTTCAAGCAAAGCTAATCTTGTGGAATGATGCATATAATTTGTAGTCTGAAATTTGCACAAGTTTTTAAGCAGTGTCTATACTAATGAAATAAGTAAAAGCTTTAATGTTTGAGTCTAACCATGCAAGAAAATATGAAAGTGTTTGAAGTCATTAGTGGAAAAGATCTCCTTTTTCTTAATCTACGGATAAAAGTAATTATAGCTGCCAAAAACATAACCAAATTATATATAAACTTGTTCATAAGTTCAATTAGCTTTGAGCTGAAAGAATTGTATTCCTAGTCATTAATGGTTAGATTTAAGAGCAAATTTCAAGAATTACTGAAACATTTTGAGCTTTTCATTGATTACATGCTGGATAACTCTGGCTATAAACTTTTAGTCTATTGCACCCAAACTCAACAGAGTGTTTATAACTCACTAATGATCATGCTTTTGAAATTAAAATGAATCCTCAGCCCGACATTACACACATGATCTGACCCTGCAGTAAGCCTATCCATAATAACTTGGCTCTTCACAATAAGTTCCATTATGTGCATACAAACGATAAGGACTGTACTAACTGATGCATAAAATCATGGAATTATCTCTGTTTTAGGCTTTTTAATTACTTCTAACATTCTAAAAGTTATACCCGCCAAAATGAAGTTCTTGCGGGTGAAAAGACTGAAAATTTGTAGGAGGGTTACATCACAAATTTAGTAGATATTGTATTAAAAAAAATTCAAACTCACCTATCTAGATAAGTGGGTTATTGTTTTAATCTTTTCATTGACTTTCACTTGCACTGTACTGCACTTGTAAGAAATGAGGGCACTAGTCAAGAATGATATTATTTTTAGTTGTATAGCTGCCACATAAAACAGAAAATGTAAGGGATGATTTTACAAGAAACACCAAAATTGCAAAAGAAAGGATTAAAAATCTCATCCCTGTATATTCAAGTTAAAAGTCTGATGTGTGTATAAATAAGTATTTGTGCCATTATATCATCACATGCCTCAGTCGTTCCTGTGACTGACATACAATCATTGGATATGGATTCACACAAAGTATGAACTTTACCATCTGAAGAAAGTTTGAAACAATATTGTAAATTAGTGAAGTTGAATTAATTTTCAATAAAATATTTAACAAATTGTTAAAAGGTCTATGCACAGGTACAAAAGTTTTCTGTTCAACTCCTGACCATTTTATCAGTCTTTGAATTTTAAAAGATTAGCATGTGTAGTTTTCAAGTTATGAGTAATCACAGTTTGAAATTTGGTATTATATTGAAAACATGTGACGTATGAACACCTTAAAATGCAACATTTTTTTTTCTTTGTATTTCTTCCTTTACTATTTCAGAGTTTAAAAGGTTCAAAATGCCTTCTTCACCTGGTATGTGGTATAGTGAAGATAAAAGCCTCTTCATCAGAATTATCTTCCCTTTTTCAAAGAGAAATGGCAGAGGGTTAAGAAACAATGGATTTACCTAAGAAAATCCTGTTTATATTCATTCATCTATTTATTAAATCAGTGCACTAGGCCCTTGGCCATTGTCACAAAATATGTACAAAAATATCAACAACATGGATCGAAGATCGTTATAAACAGATAAACGATAACAGAAATAACTAAGCATAGTACGTGCGAAACTTACCTTACATTTCACGAAACTTTATGGCATGCATGATATAAAAAGAAGGATTTACACAATTGTTCAGTGCATGGATACAATAAGCTTGTAGAATTGTTATCAGGGTACTTAACATAATAATCTGGTATGTACTTTGCACGCAATTCATGGAGGAAAGGGCATATAAACATAAAGTGAAATTCTTTGTCAATTAGATTCAGAGAACAAAAATGACAAATGCTTTGGTTGTATGGAATCTTTTTTTCTTTCCTTCTAACATTTACCTCAATTTCAAGGGTACCACAATGTAGTTTGGCAATAAGTTTCCTTCAATAACAATTATTGATGAGAAACGTATGAAGTTCCACATAACTCTCTTCGTCTTCAAAATAATATATGACCGGAGATTATCCATAGAGTTTACATGATCCAGTTTTGCCAATCCATATTTAAAATTCTTTGCTTAAAAATATGTAAAAATGATTATTTTTTCTAACCAACAACCGTGATTATTATTCCAAACAAAACCAAAACCAGAAGAACAAAGTAAATTGTAATCCTTAATCCCCAAGATGGTAGATTATTAGGAGCTAAGCGAAATTGTTCTTGGTAACTAAGCTTAGTATACCTATCCTCCGTATGTCTAATAACATGCAGCCAATAATAAATAAGCTTTAGAGATAACTGAAATCTGAAAGATAGTCTTCCAAGTTCACCTAATGCAAGAATATTAATACAGTTAAAAGGACGACCAAGCAAATATTTATGGAAATTATTGTAAACACTCATAAGTAAACACTTATGATACTTGCTTGTGTAATCCCCAAGACAGTTGATCATTATTATTAGCTGAGCAAAATTGTTCATGGTAACTAAGCTTAGTATACCTATCCTCCGTATGTCTAATGATACGCAGCCAATAATAAATAAGCTTTAGAGATGACTGAAATCTAAAAGATAGTCTCCCAAATTCACCCAATACAAGAATATTAATACAGTTAAAAGGAAGACCAAGCAAATATTTATGGAAATTATTGTAAACACTTATAATACTTGCATGTGGATTACCACATGTATTATACATCACAAGAGTAACACAAAAATGTGCCTATATTTGCACAAAAATCTTTAAAAAGCTGTAAAATGGCCACTAGTTTATTCTGTTTTGATTGGATTTTCAATCAATTTAGCTATTTGCTTCTGTCTGTCCATAAACCCTGAAGAAAGTGTTTTTGGCAAGTTACTGATATATTTTTCTCATCTTTTTTTTTGACAGGGGTGTGTATCGTGATATTGGTGGCTCCGACCCAGAGCGCATGGCAGCTCCCAGAGTAGCTGAATATGTGCAGAATCTATTCCCCAAAGGATCTAGTGTGACGGTAATAGCAAACTTTTTTTATCATCGTAATGCTAGTTTATATTCTTGATCATTTTAGATGGTCAGTTTTAATTCTCTTAATTACATAATGAAGAATTCAAATTACACATTGATATTAAGATAAATTGTTATATGAAAGAAATATACTGTAGGATATCAGTACAGATTTGTATTGTGCAAATATCCATATCCACTCAGCAGAGCAATCAAGTGCACAGAAGACTCTTCTTTTTTTCTCTTTACATATTTTATTGTGTGTACAAACTACATCAAATCAAATATAGACCATCGTGTACATTCACTTTGAAAAATAGGATTTACAATAACTGAAGCATGAAATCAAAGACAAAAACAAAATATAGTATAAACAACAAGAGACAATATAACTTCTAACTCAATTGAATATAGGATAAATTTTCCTAGGGTTCATCAGTGGAGACCTCAATAGAGTCATGCCCTTGCTAAAGCCCAGCTCAAAAGTATCTTATTTTGATGAACCTCAGGAGCATGATGATTTGCACATTCTGTGCCAATTTTGTTATTCAGTCATAAAAGGCAGTTTGAAAGCTGCTTTGCTGATTTTCTAAATTATAACAAATAGGAAATACAAATCACAAAATGGACAAAATCCCAACAAATTTGGTAACAAATTATGACACAAATAACGAGTTAATTTTTGGTCCTGATGCGATAGCATTAGGAACCTATGCAGTCATGATGGCATGTGTGTGAATGTATGTGTGTGTGTATACATGTGGGTGTGTTTGTGACAGCCAGCTCGTAAACGTGATATCTCAAGAACGGTAAAAATATGGAAATGCTCATATTTTAACAACAGCTTGTCTTTTTTGTTTCATATTTGGTACAATTCTGATGTTAGCTGGTGTGTACATGTTCATGGAGTAAAAATGTTGAAATTTCATTAATATGCATAGTGGGCGGGGCTTAATATGATTTTGCTGAAAAGAGATTGTATAAACACGGTATCTCAAGATTGGTAAACTGGATTCATGTCACATCTAGTACACAGATAGCACATGGTGCATAGATGTGCCCTATTGTTTTTGATGGTGATATTAATGAGTAGGCGGGGCTTAATGTAACAATCTGAAAAAGCTCATATTTTAACAATCACATGTCTGTTTTGTTTCATATATGGTCTAATAATAATGTAAGGTAGTGTGTATGTGATCATGGTATAAAAACGTTGGTTTTTATAAATATGCATAGTGGGCGGGGCTTAATATGATTTTGTAAACAAAAACTTGTAAACATGATATCTCAAGAACTATAAACTAGATTCACGTCATGTGTGTATGGTACACATATAGCCCTATGGTTTATAGATGTACCCTATTGTTTTTGGTGGTGATGCCATGCATATTAATAAGTAAGCAGGGTTTAAAGTGAAAATTTTGAAAACGTGATAAGTGAGCAACTATATGTCCATTTTGCATCGTACATGGGCATGGTAATATTGTTAGTTATTGTGTACATGCTTATGTTATTAACAGATGTCATTAATATGCATGGTCGGTGTGGCTTAATCTTATGTGAAAGTGCTATATATAAAATAAACACCATCTCATGAATAGTATGTCAAATTTATGCCATATGTAGTACACAGATGGATTATGGTCTGTACATATGTTCTAATGTTGTAATAGTAATGTCATGAATATTAATGAGTAGGCAGGGGTTAGTGAAAAAAATCTTGAAATAGGATAAATGAGCAACTGTTTTTGCATCATACTTGCTATGATAATGTTGTTACTTATTGTGCAAATGCTAATGTTGTTAACATTTTTATTGATCTGCATGGTGGATGTGGCTTATGAATAAATAATATGGAACAAATACTTCATGATATGCAATAACGTAACAGTTAATAAAAAAATTGCAAATCAATCAACTTACGAAAAAGCATCGGAACCACAAACCTTTTGGTTATGATTTTCAGACCTAATAATTCAAAGTAACATTCAAATTGATAATGTCAAAAGGGGAACTCCTTAGCTTATCCTGTTGTTAACCTATGTTTGTCTCAAAATTCTGGAAGAGAGCAATTGGTGAAACTCAGAATTACAATCTACTGGAAAGGATCTTTGAAGAGCTATTAATGGAGGAATTTGAATTTTCTAGGTGTATGCATGTACACATGAAAGTCATTAAACTATAACTTCTACACAATTACCATCACTACAATTACCATCACCACCCTTTTCCTTTCAGGTACAAATTATCAAGGATGAAAGCACACTCAGCAAGAACTATCCCCTGTATTTTGCAGTGAATCGTTGTGCAAATATGGTGGACCGTCATAAGGGACGAATCATAAAGTTGGAATACCAAGGTGAGGGAAAAGTGGAAAATACTCTCCTCCTGGTTGGCAAGGTGAGTGAAATGCATTGTTTTTATTCCAGTGATAAATTTTGGTTCTCAAGGTTTCTGTGTAATTAGACAAAATAAAAATAGAAGGCTGACCAAAGAATCATTAAAGGTGTCTTTGCAATGGATATTCTTTGGCATGTCGCCAAATGTGTGTCGCCAGAGTAAAATACTATGAATAGTTTTAGATTCCATAGGCCTTTTCAAATTTGAATAAGTAATTCCTGGAGAACTAATTTAAATAATGTCACATGACCAAAATTCTCATGTCCATAATTGTCCAATTCTATATTGGGGTATCTTATTGACCTATCAGATACTTATGATTTCTTGGCCATCTGCCCAGGGCACACACAGTATGAGACCATGCATATGAAAATTTGCTTGCAAACGCTAATTATACATGTGGCGACGATGACGACGAGTGATCACACAATTACAATGACAATGTGCTTTATATGAATTTAATATAGGTGCACATTGTTGCTTACAACTTATCCTGTAGCAACTGCACCTAATGGGTCAAAAACAAAAGGAAAATTCCTCCAGCAGTTGATTGATTGAAGCACTGAAGTAATCACATTTGGCTAAAATCAGTTTGAAATGGGTGAGATTGTAAAATTTAGAGGATAGCTGTGATCCTTTTTGTTCAGAATAGGGTTTAATCAATTATTTTGGACAAGAGTTTGTTGCTTATTTTAGAAATCTTTTAAAGTAAACTTGCAAGCTTTAGTTAGTTAAAAGGATTATTTCCATCTCATCCTACCAAAACAACCTCACTCTGTCCTATCTACTTTAATATTATTATTTCCATCTCACCCTACCAAAACAACCTCACTCTGTCCTTACCTACTTATAAACATTTCCTGAGAAGTTAGTTTGTTATAGCATATAGTCAGCGACATCAAAAGATGCCGTATATTAGTTTAATAACCTTCTGAAATTTTCAGCAAATTTGTGATAATTATACGCAAATTGAGTTTGGTGTCGGTTTTCTATCTCCAATAGATTAAGACATTACAAGAGCCAATGTACTTCAGTCTGTTTGATAACCTTGTTTGTTGTGAATATGAATCTCAATTAGCATATGGAATTGATCTCTTACAAAAAGAAGATTAGACGAGGGATCAATTTCCAAATATAAATTGAAAGTGAGGTACAAATTCAACCTTTTGAATATATAATTGCAGATAAGTGGATCAGTTTGACCCTTTATCTGTCATTTGAAAGCTGTAAAAACTCACACTGACTGCGGTGTGATCATGAATATATCTAAGTACATCAAATATATGAAAATGATTCCTCTGTTTCTCAGAGGTAGCATATTTATTTCTCTTACAATTGTTAAGGACTTAAAGTGAATACAAGAAAGGCTATATCATTGAATCTCTTGGTTATGAGTCACAGATTGTTTGGAATTGAATATAGGAGATCCATAAATTAAAGTATTTTGTGGTTTTGAAATGTAAAGCTAAGGAGAGCTGACATTGGTCAAAAGATGTATCAAAAACATGATGAGGTGATATTAAAAGTCTGTTTCAAATTAAGATTTAATTTTTGATCATGTTATTCTGCAAATACTTTACTATCTCTATGATGGATAAGCACTGGGCGTAGAGGTGTTAATGGTTTTTGGAAGGATTTAACTATGTCTGATTTCAGAATTTTAGTATTGTATGAATTTGTAAGATATTGTTCCGCACCATTCGTAAACTTTCCTGATTCTGAGAATGGGTGGACTAAGCTCGCTTTTTGTGCTTACATGGTTTTCTCACTGGCATTTTTAACTGCTTGTCGGTTTGTCAGATTTTACAGTACCACATCTAAATCATCAAAATGTACATTTGACATCATTTTGTTTCTTGCGCCTTTCATTTCAAGTTAGTTACAATGATCCCAAGAAGTTGGTGGTCTATCTTGAAGTTATTTAGGCTTTGAATTTAGAGCCCCGTACTTCAATTCCTTTTAAATGATTTCCATCTTCTGGATTTAATCCCTCTTTACATTCCTCCCCTCCCTCCTCCCTCTCCCCCCCCTTCCCCTTTATTCCCCCTCACCCACCTTTCTGGATGCTTTGAACTCTTTTACTGTATTTTATTTCTTTTTTCCCCTTTGGTATCTCTAATATTTTGACAACATCACAAAATGTCTCTTTTTAGATTTGTTAGGGTCATTCAAGGAAATTGTTTATCTTTACAGGGAGTTACTTACGACACAGGTGGAGCTGATCTTAAATTTGGTGGGCACATGGCAGGTATGCACAGGTGAGCATCTGTAGAGTGTAAAAGGGCATCTTTCAACATTGTTTTAGATTTGGTGCTAATATATCTAAATTTTATTTGCCATTTAAAAACACAAAAATTGCAATTAGTAGAGGAGAAAATACCAGGATGCAAATCTCCAATTAAAAATAAAGAAAGTGATAAAGTTGACCCCATGTATAAATGAAATAGGTGTCTTTTTTTTTGTAATACTCTCCCTTTTACAAGAAAAGGAAATATAAGTAGGGAGCGGGGGGGGGAATCTCATGGGTGCCCACAGACCGAGGTATTTATTGGATTTTAATTTTAAATTTTATTTCTGAATATTTGGAAATAGTTTCCAGCCAGGGATCGACAAATCAACCCGAGATCAACATGTCCTCTGGGCATAGTTACCTAAATTTATGGTTGCCCGCGTAGAAAATAAGTTTGCCTATATATATGCTTAAATAAATGCAGGATCGACATGATTTTTGTCAATTTGGAAGTGCAATTTTCAATGAATAATTTTCGGACCATAGCAAACTGATACGGAGGTAATTTGTATATCATTTGAAAGAACTCCTTTGATTCTTTAATATTCTAATCGTTTTTGATGGGGGTCATATTGAGATTTTTCAGAGTAAAATAGAGCCAAACATGAGTATTGTTCATATTTTCACCCAAAATTTATAGATATTCAGGATGAAAGTTAAAAAAAAGTTTTAAGTTTATTTTTGGTGAAAGTCATTCATGTATATCAAATACTGTAAATCCAATCAAATTTTGCAAAAACCTATCTCAAATTTGAAATTTTGGGGCATTTTACACTGTTATTTACCATATTGGTACATTTTTAAACAACATTTTCGACAAAATCCAGCTCTTGAATGGAAAATCAGAACGAATGTTTTTTTACGCCATCTATAAACCTTGCATTCAGCTTTCAAATGAGCTACTAGGTTGATGCATAGCCCCCTCACAAAAAAAAAAAAATACCATTGCAACTTCTGAAGATAAGCAACTTTGCGAAGATTTTGGTTGACAGAAAGATTTTACCGTAAAGACACATTTTTTACTATAAAACATAATTGAAGATCTACATATAGGATATATGATAAAATAGTTTGAAAGAGGTGAATACTGAAGGAGGCAGTCTCAAGTAAAGGTAAATCAGTATGTTTTTTTTATTCTTTTCAGGCCTGTTGACTAGTATGTGTAAACCATGTATACCTGTTGCGCAAAATCATGACCATACACAGCATTTCATACATTTCTACAGTAAATTATAGAGTATATTTTACTTATTTTACAAATAAATCAACCATCTTGGGTGAGAATATATATACTTTTTAGAATGAACAGCTTATCTGGTTCATGAAACTCCTTTTTATAAGAAAATGAGTCAAAGCTAGGATGATAATTGCATTTTCTCAACCATGAAATCATTCTCATATCTTATTTCATTCCGTATTTTCAGATAATTTGCATATTAATTAGTAACAGAGAAATGTTGCAGTGACGTCATTGAAGTGCAGCTTCCTCGTGACGTCATTGCAACATTTCTTTGGTTTGCAGCAATTGTCGGGCATTTACACTGTCATGACTTTAATGGGGTAGAAAATTCATCTTTTGTACATCTCATCGGAAAAAAATATTAAATACTGTGGCTTACAAAGAATAAGGGAGTTTCAGGCAAATGTGAGTTGAGTAATAAAATGTAATTAAGATTTGCGAGTGGTCAAAAAAAGGAATTTTCATATAGGGTTCGAAAGTTGCGGTAGGAAGTGACCTAACTTCTTATATAAATGTAATAAGTATATAGGTTGCCATAACGCTAGGAACACCTGTGTGCCACACCTTGGTTGTCAAAAAATTCCTTATGACGATATCGCATCTTTAAAATGCATTAAAAAAACTGAAAAACGAGAAAGTTTAGGTGTAATTTTTTGCTTTGTTAAGAAATTCACCGGCTGTGAAAATGGAATCAAACCAAAAAATCACGGTAGTGCATTACCAAGCTTTAATGCGCTGCTCGTGACAATGCAAATACCGTGAAATTTATAGCATTTTTTATGTAATTACCAATTATGATGAGTATGGACTGCATAAAAGATTGAATATATTTTTTGCTACATGGCATGCAAGCACAATTTTGCAGGTAGATGATGAAGTGATGAATATAGGGGCATAGGAAGGGTCATCTCCTGGGGGCGGGTTGGCAATAACCCAACAATTTTCCTGTGACAAGTGCAAAAATTGGACTGGTAAATTAAAGTTTCATCAAAAGTTGCCAAAATATACAAATTTCACCTCCCAACTAGGCAGAAAGCATGCAACCGGGAAGGTGAAATATGCTCAGGGGTGGGGCAAGCTGCCCCCTGCCCCCACTTCTATGCCTCTGATCCTGACAAACCCTTCTTAATGAATTTTGTACCCATTGTTAATTTTTTTCTACAGAGACAAGTGTGGAGCAGCATTTGTAGCAGGTTTCTTTCAAACTCTGAACCTTTTGAAGCCAAAGAACATAAAAGTGATCGGCACCATGGCGATGGTGCGTAACAGCGTTGGCGCGGGTAAGAAGTCTTCATTATTTGAAAATGTTCTTCATGCGTGCAAAATATATTAAAAAAATTATAAACCAGAAATGAGATATGCCTGTGTGTTTGTGGGGGTTACAGGGTGGATTATGGGCTGGCAAAAAATCATGTATTGATTTATGGCATTTTATATTTATTGTTATTTGGATTCTTTTCTATTCTAATTTTTAGCAAGATGGCCCACTTGCAGAAGTTTTACTTTTTTAGCCTTCCTCCACATTTATTTCACAGTGATATGTAAACATGTGAGAAAAGGTGGAAAAATTAAAGGAATAAAATAAAAAATGCCTTACATCACTCTTTAAAGGAATATTTCCATGAAGTTTCATTTTCAAATATCATTAAAAACTAACCTATTTGAGGTATTAAGTGTGCCTGCTCTAATTAGTGCCCACCCCACAGTTTTTGACTTATAACATAATAATTAATTAATTCGAAGACTTAAAACTGTAAAAAAAGTTTTTGGTACGTTATTTGCTTATTTAGCATAGCATAGCAAGGTTTAATGTCTCGAAAGCACCCTGTGCTGGACATTATATCAAGAAGGCCACAGCCTTTAATAACCACTTGTGAACTCACTGGTTGCAGACCCACCAGGATACGAACCTGGGACGTGCGGGTGAGAGGACAAAGCACTAACCACTACACCACGGAGGTCTGTATTTTGGGTCTGATGTTCACAATGTGTTTGTGGTGATTATTGTATGGTTAGTATAGAACCAGTTCACACATTGCGGTTCGAATAGAACACTGTATACCATACGCGACCGGAATATGGACGTTTATTAGGAAAGAGCTTAGAGCCTAAAAAGTGGTGCAATTTTAATTTCTTTAGGCACCCTGGGTGCTTATTATGTCGAATACAGTATTCTAAAAAAAATTGGTGGAGAAACCATGTTTATATCTTATTCTGTTCAGGAGTTATAACATTTCAAACATATCATCAGTGAGTTGAAAAGTGACTGGCGCAGTCAGTATACATTGTGATGTCATACTTGCAGATCCAAGACAAATTTTTTGTGTATTTCTATATCAAAAAACATTTTTCTCTTTTACTCAGAGTGATGCATGAGAGGATGGGTAAAGTACAATATACCACATATTAATAATTAAGCAACAAAACAGATAAGTAATTTAGCAAGAGGCAATTAATTTCAAAGGAATACATACAAATATCTTGGATCTGCCAGTATGATGTCACCTGTATACTGCACCAGTCACTTCTCACTACAAATTTTGCAATATGACTCAAAGACTGAATAAGATATGAACACTGTTTTTACAACAGTTTGTTTCTTTTAATAGTCACTCTATCTTATATATGAAAATTAAAATTCACAGGAATATTCCTTTAAATACAATATCATTAATGAAGTGGCTTCATATATGGCTGATCAGATTAATTTTCCCTAGATTTGCTGATCATTATCATTACTCAATTTTTTTATCTGCTCATTTTGTGATGAAACTCTTGAAAACCTCCACAAATTTGTTGGATTTCGACATGTCACTTTAAGATGGAAACTTATTTCTGATAGAACAACATCTTATAACATTTCAAGTAATAAAACATTCTTTAGAAGTCATGTAAATGATTTCTACATGACCGTCAGAGACATGGCTTTTATGTTTGTATTTTGAAATACTCTGCAAATTCTCATGTGTGACTTTAGCTCATGTCTTTGCGAGAGAAAAGAAGCTTAAATGTTTTCTAGATCGGACTCCACAATGTTTATTAGGGTTGTAAATTTAATGATTAAAATTGAACAACCTTGTTATTGAACATGTCAGGGGGCACTTCACTTATTCTGAAGAGGAGAAGTACCGTGAAATAAGATTCTTCTTCGTGTTTAAAGTATGATTTAGGAAACATTCGTCAACCGTGAAGGCATTCCGTCACTGAACACTCCATACTCCCATTTGTCGGTAGCAAGGCATCATTAACCTGAAACTTGATTTGATTCTTGTTAATAATGTGGTGTATATTGCGACAGCTGAAGCAGCAATATGCATAAGATATGCAAATTGCAATTATGCTGCGGGTAGTTGACCTATTTTTGGTGCATCTTTCATCATAGCTTCATTTGTGATGTCTGTCCCTGCATCGGATTAATTCAGATTAAATCTTTATCTTTCACGAGTAAATATACTATTACTTCTTTTTCCAAGATTGACCAGATTGTAGTGACTGAATCTTTGCTTAAGGGTGGTCAAGGTTTAATAAAGGTGATTAAAAAGCATTAAAGTGAAGGAGTGACTTGTTTGTTTCCTACCATTTTGGTTTATATATTCTCTTCTTGCAGGTGCATTGCGAATGTTTACACATTGGGAGGGAGGCAGGGAAGAAAGGGGGAGGGGGGGGGGTGTCAGCTAAATTTACCCAATTGTTTTTAAAGTGCCTGAATTTTAGGTAACATGGCTTTCACATACATATTAATATTTGCAGTTCTAAGTTATGTATTCTGAAGTGTACGGAACGTGGCATGAAGATGAGGTGCAGGCTGCAGCCTCTTTTTCTGTGTGTGTAGTGTTCTATTTTAATTTAGTTTTTAGCTCAAAGAATAGTAGGAGCTATTCTACTCACCTTGGTGTCCGTATTGGCATCCACGTCGGATGTGGCAGATAACAGTCAATGCTCCTTCCTCTCTGCACACAGAGCGTTCTCTTCTCCGAGGGTGGGGAAAAGGCAAGGGGCAGCACCTTTGACCCACCTGGTTTATATCAACAGACAGGGAGGCATGAGGTGCAGGAGACTCTGGTTCCTCGCCAAGTTCCTTCTATCTTGGTGCATGACAAACAATGTCAGCCTTCAGGTGGTCCACCTACCAGGCAAGGAGAGCGCAATCGCGGATCTGTTATCTCACCTTCAGGAAACAGATAGCCAACGTGATATGGATGATTTTTGGTCTCCCGGACGTAGACCTGTTCATGTCATGGACAACCACAAGCTACCAACATTCTGCGCTTTGACCCCCGACCCGAAAGTGTTGAGAGTCGACATATTCATGATAAAGTGGGCTATGCCTTTCCACCTTTCGATGATTTTTGTTCTACAGGTTTTTAAGTCCGATATCACCAAAGTACAGATATGATAATTATATTTTTCCAAGCAACAGCCCAAAAGCGTGAATTTTATGATATGCGCATGCTCACCAATTGCTTTACTACAGGCCAATTTACACACAGCATGATCATATCCTTTAATAATCTCATACGACATTCCTTTTTTTTTATAATAACACATTTCATAAAACTGTGGCACTTTCCTACTTATGCCCACAATCATAATAAAACATGCCTACAGTCTTTAGTATCTTCCCACAGTTTTCCTCATCATAAATTTAAAATATTAATTTCAATATTCCACATAACATAACTCCCATCCTTTCATTTCCATAAATCACTTCATTTCAATAAAGCCTTTCCATAAATTAATTCATTTACATATCTAATATGAAACAATTAGTTTGATTTGCAGTCAGAAATATCAGCAATCTATCAAACTCTAAACAAATGTACTTTGCATCTTTAAGATCATTTTTGCCTAACATTATTTAAGATATGCCAAATTTTAGTACGTTTCATGCATCCACAAGCTTAATTTTAATGAACTATCAAATCAACTTACTTGGTAGATATCTGCATCCCTACAAACAATGATATATCGTATAGTCAGATGGTGGTTAACCTTAAAACCCGAAACAGTGAAATGCTGGCTGATTCCAAGCAATAAGATCCAATCGTCCAGTGGAGTTACAGTTATCTATTAATGGAGCTAACTTGCTCTAACAAACACTCAGTTACCAACTGCCCCTCCCAACTCCCGACTCAACCGGTAAACTTGAACCACTGGACAAAAATACCAGGGATGCATCAATTTGCATAAACCGAATAGAAAACAGGAATTTCAAAACTACTACACCATGGCCTTTACTTAATAACTGAATACTTCTATCTGAACTTAGGAATTCCAAATATGGAAAACCTGTGACACTCACCTCCATAATACCTCACTTCTTTTTAGTGCATTGTTTTCATCGCTGGATCTGGTCAAAAAATGTTCTTTAAAAATGTTCACCTTTCTAACAATTGTATTCTTTACAACTCCTAGCACGCAGGTTTTGATGCTGTATTGCCTTTTTAAGTCATCTGAGGTAAGACGAGGTAGCCATGGGACCTGGAATTCTTTGGTCCGACTCACAGGACTTTCCCATTAAGCTTACACTTAAGTGCCTGTTTAGAGGCCCCCCATTCCCTTGGGTTTTAGTGTTTTTACTTCCATTCGTACAAAAAGTCCCTAGAGCACCTGGTGTGCTTGCTTAGAGGACCCCATTCCCTTTAGTTTGAGTATTTTTCACCCTAGGCCCCAGCCCCGCCTTACCACGAGAATAGCCTAGCATTATACTATGCTTTGTATTAACATGTTAGGATGTCTTCAGTACAGGTCCTCGTATACATTAGGCCAACTTCTCCTTTCAATGTTGGCGCATGCGCATGAGGTCGAAGTCACCACAGGGTGATCAAGGAGTCGGCTTCATTCAGCTCCAAGGAGCTATAGTTTTTACAAGAGAGCCTATATATTCTTTTACGTTACCATACATTTCGTGAGTTAATATTTCTTGTATATAATAAGGACAAAGTTTTAAATTTCTGAGTTTGATTTACGGGGTGCTGGAGAGACCCTGAGGGGGTCTCCCTGGCGTCCTATTTTCAGGAGAATTCACCTTTTCGTTTTATCTCCACAGACACCAAGATCACAAGGGTCTGTGTTTTCCAAGCTACCTCTGCGATTTTAAAGTTTGTACATTTCATGCTTTTTCTCGGGTTTTAAAAATTTCTCAGATAGAAGTTTATCTGTTTATTTTTATGGTGTACTAAATTACTGTGGCTTGCCTAACAGTATGTTTGACGTCTTTTGCAGTTTTGTCTCGCCCTTGTAAGGGTTGTAAGTACATCCCCCATAGGGGAGATTTTTGTGTAAGTATATATATATATATATTTTTTAATGTATATTTTTACTTTTCTTATGCCAAGAGGCGATAAAAAGTCATTATGGTCTCTCAGAGTTTTCTACTTAAGCCACGACCCACGGCTCGACACTACTGAACCAGGGTGGTCTGAGGCAGTAGTCTACTTTGTTAACTTATTTTGACTTACCCCCAGGGAGGACCCAACTCGAAGGAGCGCGGGCTGAGGTTTGTCAGACATAAGTTATTTCTGAGACTATTTTGATCAGCCAAGTCAATACTAGTACCTACTAGTTTATGCTGACTTACCCCCTGGAAGGCCCCGACTCGACGCTACTGAGTTGGAAGGACTGCGGGCAGAGGTCTGTCGGACGTAAGTTATTTCTGGGACTATTTTGATCAGCTAAGTGGCGTCTTGGGACGTAGCTTAGAATAAACCACACTATACTAGCACCCACGTCTCGATGATACGGAGTCAGTTAGGTGCAGATAGTGGTGGGTAACACCCATTTACACCGCCGTGGACCAGGGTTCCTTGTAGGGACCGGCAGGGCCACAAAAGGAGGCATCCTAAGTGAGTTACAAGTAATTTCTACGGCTCGCAGTAGAGCCATTGGAATACTTCCACGGATCCACACAGCTCCGGTGAACGGCTCCATACGGATTGTACGGCTCCACAGCTTAAATTTACGGCTCCATACAGGTCTGTGATATGGCGCAACAGGTCTGGGATACGGCTCCGGCGATCGGCTCTGTATGGGTCCTTACGTCTCCACCGCTTGATTTCACAGCTCCGTACTGGTCAGTGATACGGCCATACGGGCCTTTTGAACGGCTCCATACAGCTCCCGTTTCCAAGCTTTATGGGTCCATACGGCTCTGGTGAATGGGTCTGTATGGCTCCATACATAGTTTTTGAATGGGATGATGTACAACGTATGATAAACCCGGAAGTTGACTCCACTAGCTACGAAGCTCGGTGGTCAGGTGATAAGAAAACAATCTCCACAGGAGGTATAGCATCACGAGAGCTATTTTTTTCTTGTTACGTAGTTCCACGACCGTCCACGTGATGTTCCGCTAAACTATAAAGAGATTGGTGCGGGTTAAAGTACAACGTACGGTAAACTCAGGAGTACCACAGCTTATGGGCCCATTCAACGGCCCCGTACTGGTCCCTGCGGCTCTAAGACATGAGGTCACGAGTCTGTGCAACGGCTTCACGGGTCCACTGAATGGACCCATACGGATCCTACAGTTCCATAGCTAAACTCTACCGGCCCATACAGCTCCGTTATATGGTCCCGTATGGGTGCATATGGTATCATAGCTAAATTTTACACGGCTCCGGTGAATGGGCCATTACAGCCCCACAGGACCTACATGGGATAACGTTTAACGTACGGTAAACCCAGAAGCGTACCCGCCAGCAGCACAGCAACATGGTAAAGCAGCCAGTAGCCATGTGCTACAGAGTTCCATGGCCGTTATTCTTACCGGGACATGTACTGAGTACAGCGGTAGTCCCCAACACATAGCCACCAGTTTCATAGCTCCGTAGTGAAACAAACCAGAGTTACAGCTTACGTAGCCCGTGAACTCTACCGTTTTCCACATGGCTCCAGTGTATTTTTAATTATTCCAACAAGGACGTGTACTGAGTACGGCTTTAGTCGCCCACATGTAGCCACTTACTCTGTGGCTCTGTGGTGAATAGAAGTATACTGAGGTAACGACTCATATAACATATGTAGAACGTTAAAGCTTTCAAAGATCCAGTAGGTTCATTTTTACTGATAGCTATTACGTTAGGGACATGTACCGAGTACGGCAGTAGTCCCCCCTCACTAGCCACTAGCTTCGTTGCTCCGTGGTGAACAGAGGCAAACTGGGCAGACGGCTTGTAGAACATACATAGCACGTTGACGTTTACGTAAATCCATGCGGCTATATATTACTTAATGGTGACGCGTACTAAGTACAGCGGTAGTCCCCCCACGTAGCCACTAGCTTCTTAGCTCCATGGTGAATTGATTTTAACAATTATCCTCCCGTATAGTATACACATGACGTTAACACTTTTGTGATTTCAACCCCAGTGATTGTGTTAACACCTTGTGCAATTGACGTAGTACGTTGAATCCCCTTTCAAAAATTAATTCCACGTAAGTTAGTTTTTTGACTGTTCCAAGTTGACAGCGCATATAGTATACACAGGACGTTATTTTCTTTGACAATAACCTACAAAGGTTTTGATCTATGTCTACGTTAACAGCCCATGTAGCTTGCGCGGTATCTTAATGAGACACTTTTACAACTTAAAGTAGTCTATAACCGGACGAACTTTAGCCACCGGTTACGCGGTTCCACAGTTGATACAACCAGTCCTATGCTGACGGCCCATATTTTATACGCCGCATGATTATAACTTCTTTACCTTAGCAACCTGTATAGTTTACGACGTATGTTAACGAGTTATTTAAAGACCTTAATTAGGTTGTTAATCAGTCAGGTCACAGCCACCACGGTTACTAGAACCTGTTCTACGTAACGGCTTTTATTGCTTACGGTGCACGTTATAACACCATTTTGATTAAACTCAGGCAAATGGGTTTTTATTAGTTAATGTACGTTCTGCGTATAGTGCTAGTTTTCTCCAGGGCCGTAGCCAACAGCTTACGGCTCAGGGGTCTTACGACCCCAAAACAGTCTTGCGGCTCAAGGCCTTACACAGCTAGAAGCCTGTTTAGTATACCTCTTGTGTTAATGGCCTGCCTTTTATTTCGTTAACCAGAGTTAATAGTACCAGTCAGACCCAAAACTTTGTGTTGTCTGTAATTTTTCAACCACGCAGGTCTCTATGACCAGCCAGGTTTTACTCATCGGTTAAAATCAGTAAAGTTTAACAAGCTTTATTCTTAGCCAACCTAGACTCCCACCAGCAAGTTCCTGCGTTTAGGGTGGACACCGGATTAACGTAGTGAGGAGACAGATTTTCCTCAATACCTTTCGCGTGGATTGGCTAATGCCCCCTCCTTTCTTACGCTGTTACTCTGATGCCAAACTTTAACAGCGCGAGGTGACAAGTGCAGTCACACCTGGCACGTTGTTCCTTGATCACAGGGGCTCTTCTGTTGTAAGAGTTTTACGGAGTTAACGACCGAGAGAGTATACGGCGTACGTTAACCCTAAGTTAGAAATAAGTTATCAGAGCTAATAACCTGAAATATTCTTCCTGCTCAACAGCACTTCTCCCTGTGTGTTTCGCCGAGATTTGGCTTTTCGCTCACTTCTCTCCCACCGTCCTCTCCACAATGGAGCAGGTCTCAGAGTAGGGATTGAGAAAGAAGCAGGAAGCACTTATGGAGAGGACAGTTTGTGTCCTTCCCTTACTTCTCACTTCCTTTCTTCCCACCTGAGCCCAGGCGTGGACATAGGAAGAATAATAGTGTTAATCCATGGAAGGATGTTTCCTTCATTCTTAGACTCCTTAATATCCAGGCTTCCGTCTTGGATTACACAGGCCGTGGAGGAGAGGCTGCTGCCTCCCACGCACCAACGGCCATCAGCGACTGATTTGTACTTTCGACACTCGCAGACTTTGCGAGTCAGGGAGAGAGCGTTGTTGAAGTCTACCCTCAGGCTGAAGATGGTCTCACAGAGACCTCGGCCATCCTGGACTATACACAAGGCCATTTTGGCCACCAGAAGAGAGTTCTAGCCGTGAAGGCGATGGCGCTTTCCTCCTCTCACTGAGAACGACTCTAGAGAGAGACTGACTGTGGCGCATAGTCTGCTTCGCCAGTCTGGTGAACGTAGTCCCCATGTGCAATTTTCACACGTGGAACTACCCCACTATCAAAAACTTTATGGCAGCTATTTTGAAATTTTTGATGGTGGCCATTTTGAAGTTCATGATGGCAGCCATTTTGATGAACAACAAGAATTGCTTTTATGAAGTCATCTGCCATAGAAAAGAAAAGCTAAGGCATCCACAATAGTCCTGTATCTAACATAGAAGCCGGGATATTCTACATAATATGTGCATAGAAGCAGCCATTTTGAAATTCAAAATGGCAGCCATAAGAAAGACATGAAATTTTGGAAAAAGGTATTTTTGCAATCTTCTATAGCTTTATCAATTTATATGGAAGCATCTTTTAGCATTTCAAGTTCTTGCACGAATATGAATAGAAAATTGTCTCACTTGTTCACCACACAGTTATTATATTCAGTTTGACTTCACACAAGACGGCACAGACCTTTGCAAGGGGGAGGGAGCACGGCACCTCCCCCTCCCCCCTCCCTGTTGGCTATATGCCCTGTTCTTGTCAACATCCCACCCTCCCTTCAAAATTTCCCGGATCTACCTCTACATGCATGATGACAAAGTCGAACAATCAGGATTAAAGTTATTACAGGGACATATTCCAGAAATACTGGAAAGCTTAAGAACTTTTATTTCTCGACAAAAAATAGACATAGGTCATGTTTCGGATAAATTAGAAAATTTGATATCATTCTTTGGAATAGATTAGGAAGTTTAAACATGTTTAAGATAATGATTCAAATAAATGGGAAAAGTAATATATTTTTTTGGAATAATCTTAAAATTTATACAATTATTTGGAAACATTGAAAAAACAGATAAATTAAGACAATTCCAAAAAATGTGGAAGTTTAATCAACAACATTTTTGAAATAATGGGAAATTTTATATCATGACTTTAAAAAATCAGGGAATTTTTATAATCTGGGTTGGAAACAGCAAAAATTAAGATCATGATTTGAACAAATTGGGAAATTTTAGAACCTAATTCAGAAAAATCGGGAAATTTTAGAATCGGGTAATTTAACACCATGATACGGAAAAAATCTGAAGTTTGATAACAGTTTTCGCAACAGCTCTTTCAAGAAACCACACGTTTTCCCCAAATTTTTAGACCATTTTGCCTGAATTTTTCTTCATTCTCAAATATCGCGATGCCCCTGCTTTCTTGCTAATGTCTTGTCTCTCAACAATTTTTTTGTATGTTGCAAAGAATGTTTTTCTTTTTCTACTTGCATTTTAACAAAGCTTTTAAGCAATCTCTAGTTGTTCTTCTCCAAGCACAAAGTAAATATATAGAAGTGGATGACTAAGAAATTTAAATTATTCATAAACCATCTTTTTTTTCTTCAAAATGTAGAGAGCTATGTGGCAGATGAGATTATAACTTCCAGAGCTGGTGTTCGCATCCGTGTGGGAAATACAGATGCAGAGGGTCGTATGGCCATGGCTGACCCCCTGTGTGAGATGAAAGAAATGGTAAGTTGCCAAGGAGGGGAGGGGGCAGTCTATGCATACCTACAAATGATTTGTATAAAAAAAATTATTTTTAGCACTATGTGGGTTCGCACTTCTTTTGGTAAGTTTAGATATGTCCTGACTGTTATGATGTTGTGATTTTTTGGAAAAGTCCTAATGGTCTATAAAGAATTACATAATGTTTTTCAGTTGTTTATTAAGTGCCGTATAAATGTAACCCTGAGTAAGTGGTCAACAATCCAACTCGTAGGTACTGGGCTCGATTCCTGATGAGAAGTTAACCCTTACTCTACTACGCGGTGATAGTATTGCCGTTTTCAAACCACCTTTTTCTAAAAATAAAATTGGGACTTTACTACAGTCCTATAGGAGTAATCTTGGTATCAATTTAAAGTACTCGGATATTTCTTTCACAAAATGTAACTTTTTTATACGGGTCATATTACAGAATTTTGAGAAAAACTACATTAAAAAAGGGTAAAACTCAAAAATTGCTAAAAAAATTACAAAAAATGTTTTTCTTTTCTTTTCTTTCAAATCTTACAATAACTTCTAGGTCACATTTTTGCTTCAAAATCAAACACGCAAGTCCTAAGACATGATAGTATTCGTTTCTGGTCTAATTTTTATAATCCCTACCTGCAATCTTTTGTTTCTTCGGCAGCACAGCCTCTCCCTGCTCAACACTAACTCCCCAATCTACCTTCACCCTGCCACAGGCTCCCTTTCCTGTATTGACCTGTCTATCTATTCCCCCAACCTCCTCCTTGATTTTAGCTGGAAGGTCACTGCTGATCTTTGTGGTAGTGACCATTACCCTCTTCTTATTCACTCCAACCTTCAAACCCCCTACAGACCACACCCCCAATTGAAAACTTAAGAAGGCTGACTGGCCCCTTTTCGAAACCCTCAGCGATTCTCACCTCTCCCCATATCTCCTCGAGGGTGAGGATCCCATGTCAAACTTCAGTAACATCCTTATCAACATCGCCACCTACTCCATTCCCAAAACCTCCAAACCCACACCCCCTAACTACTCCCCAAACCAATGGTTCACTACTGATGACTGCAAAACTGCCATCAGGAAAAGGACCCTCAGGAATTTCAAAACAAACCTGACCACCTACAACCTCAACCTCTTTCGCATCAGCCGTGCCAAAGCCAGGTGCACTATCAAGGACAGTTAAACCAACACTTGGAACAACTTCATCTCTTTTCTCACAACACTAACACCCCCACTATGGTTAACAGCTTTTACGGCAGGATGGGCAAGTCACCCATCTCTTCTGGAATGGTAATTTCACCGCGAAAAAGGATATTGTTAACCACCTAGCTGCCTCTTTCAGCAACATCTCGTCCTCGGCAAACTACCCCAATGCTTTCAAAGGCAAAAAAGAAAAAGCTCATGACGAAACCCGAAGTATTTCCTTTCCTTCCGACAACACCGAGAGCTACAACACCCCTCTCACCCTGTCTGAATTAAACTAAGTCATCCACAATGCTGGCTGCACCTCCAAGGGCCCAGATAACATCCCCTACCACTTCCTGAAACACCTCCCCAACAAGGCCACCACTACCCTACTCACCATCCTCAACCACATTTGGTCCTCACACTCCTTTCCCCCTATCTGGCAGACAGCTATCATCACCCCCATCCCCAAACCTTGGAAGGACAGTACCAACCCCTCCAGCTACCGCCCATCACCCTCACCTGCTGTCTCTGTAAAATTATGGAAAGGATCATTAACCAGAGACTAAACTGCTTCCTTGAGACACAACAGAATCCTCTCCCCTCACCAAAGTGGCTTCTGGAAATGTTGCAATACCCTGGACCAGTTGATTACCCTCGACACCGTTATCTTTTGCAAAAAAGGAACACCTCATTGCCATCTTTTTCAACCTCCATAAAGCTTTCGACACCACTTGGAAATACGGCATTTCTCGCAAGATTTATTCAAAACTCCCTCTCGCCCAGGCAGTTCCAAGTTTGTATTGGCCACACCCTCTCCAACCCCTACCCCCAAGAAGAGGGCATCCCCCAAGGCAGCATTCTCTCTCCCACTCTCTTAACTTAAGCATTAACAACATCCTGGACAAGCTTGGCCCCAACATCAACCGTGCCGTCTATGTGGATGACTTCTCCAGCTTCTACTCCTCCCCTAGCTTTCCTCTTGGCGAAAATATGCTCCAACTCACCCTCAACCGGCTGGAAGATTGGAGCAGCAATAACAGTTTTAAATTCTCCAAAGACAAGACCCCAACCCAAACCTCATGCTCAATGGCAATCGCATCCCAAAAGTTGAGGTTCCTGGGTTTAACCCTAGGCCCCTAAGCTCTCCTACAAGCAAGACATCACCAACCTGAAACAGAAATGCAACAGCTCCCTCAACATTTTCCACGAACTTGGGGTGCGAATTCCATGCCCTCAAAATCTTCAGGCTCACCATTCATGCCAAGCTTGACTACAGCAATATTGTATACTGTGCCGCTCACAACTCTTACCTCAACCACATCAACACCATCCAAAACGAAGCCCTCAGACTTTGTCTGGGTGCCTACAGGACCTGCCTGATCACCAGCTTTCACGTTGAAGCCAAGGAATCCCTTTTTCTGCTAAGGTGTAGAAAGCTTATCCTTTCCTACAATTTTAAAGCCCTCCCGTTTACAACCTCATTAGCAGGTTTCCCAACTACTCATCCATCTTCTCAGCCGAGACCATACTACTCGCCCTCAACTTTATTGAGTACTCTTCTCTCAGCCATTTTGCTATTTTCTCAGACTCACAAGTCTGTCCTTACTTCTTTATTCAATCTTAAATGGGATAACTCCACGTCCCGCCTCCTCCGTAAATTCCTTTTGCCCACCCCTCCCCCCCTTACCCTTGCAGGAAAAGTATTCTTTTCTGGATACCCAGCTATGTTGGCATCCCCAGCAATGGCAGAGCTGATGCAGCTGCTAAGCTTAACCTCAACCTACCCCCTTTCCCAAAACCCTCTCTGACATCAAACCGCTTATCGATTCCCTAGTTCTTGACCACTGGCAAATCTCATGGGACATTGATAACAAACTCCACGTCATTCAGCCCACCATTCCCATCAAACCCACCATCCACAATCTCACCAGTGTCAACAACGTCCACATTACCCACTTTAGAATAGGTCACATCCACCTCACTCACTCCCACCTCCTTATTGGCTCCCCCAACCACTCTGCAACAATTGCCATTGCACCCTCACAATCCATCGCGTTCTCCTTGCTTGCCCCCTGTACAACCTTCCCAGAGCTTCCCTCGCTCCCTACAACTCAATTGCTGAGTTCTTCCAGAAAAATCCTCCGGATAAAATTATCTCCTTCCTTCATCATGCCTCCCTCTACAACCATATTTAATTCTCCTCTTCCACCCCCTCTCTACTTTGTTTTTGTTTCAACCATGCCCCTCCCCTCTCAATCACAGCTTTCTGACCTTTTGTTCTTGAATTTCTCTCATTCTCCCCCTGTTTCCTTTCCTTCATACCTCTAGAATGATCTGACCTCTCAGGCACAATTTAACCTCTGTTGTTGTGGTGCCGTTAAGCCCTCATCAAACAAACAAACAAACGGTTCCGTGTAGGGACCAGAAGGGCCACTAGGGGCGGCATCTTAAGTAAATTACAAGTGATTTTACGGCTGGCTGTAAAGCCATTAGATTACTTCCGCGGGTCCACACTGCTCCGGTGTAAGGGTCCACACGGCTTTATATCCAAGCTTTACAGGTCCATACGGCACCGGTGAACGTCTCCATACGGCCCCACAGCACGGGTTCGCGGCTCCACATGGGTGCGTGATACGGCCTTATGGCTTCATACGGGTCCATATCCAAGCTTTACGGATTCATACAGCTCGGTGAGAGGGTCTGTGCGGCTCCAGTTTTTGAACGGGATAACGTACAGCAAACGATAAACCCGGAAGTTGCACGGCTTTACGAGTCCATTGAACAGGCCTTTACGGCCCCGCAGGACCTACACGTGATAATGTACAGCGTACAGTAAACCGGTTAGTTCTCCCACCAGCAGCACAGCTGCGTGGTAAAGCAGCCAGTGGCCATTAGCTACAGAGTTCCACGGCCATTATTCTTACCGCGATGCATACGGAGTACGGCAGTAGTCCCCCACACGTAGCCACCAGCTTTGTAGCTCCGTGGTGAATAGAAGCAATCGGAGTTAACGATTTGTATAGCTTACGCAACACGTGAATTCTACCGTATTTCCATACGCCTCCAGTGTACTTTTTGCTAGTCCAACAGGGATGTGTATTGAGTACGGCTTTAGTCCCCAACACGTAGCCACTAGCTTCGTGGCCCTGTGGTGAATAGAAGTATACTGAGGTAACGACTTATATAATACACGTAGTATGTTAACACTATCGTAGATCCAGGCGGTTCACTGTTACTGGTAGGGACGCGTAACGAATATGGCAGTAGTCCCCTTCACGTAGCCACTACCTTTGTAGCTCCGCGGTGAACAGAGGTAAACTGAGTAGACGACTTGTAGAACATACATAGCACGTTGACACTATCATAGATCCATGCGGCTCTATGATACTTAAGAGGGACGCATACTGATTATGGCAGTAGTCCCCCACATAGCCACTAGCTTCATGGCTCTGTATTGAATTGAATTTAAGTGAATTAACGACTCATAGTATACACAGTACGTTAACACTATCGAGAAATCAACCCCAGTGATTAGGTTAACAGCTCGTACGGTACACGTAGTACGTTAAACCCTTTTTAAAATTAAACTGTAAGTTTGTTTTTTGGCATAGGTGACCGCTTGATAGACTTCCACAATTGGGGTAAATGTTTAAGACAGCGCAGCACGTATAATTTATGCTATACGTTAATGCCTTTACACTTCCATAGCCATCAGCTCCGCAGTCACAACTTCTGAAGGTAACAGCCCATATGGCATACGCCGTACGTTAACACCGTATCTAATGAACTTAACATAAATTAAGATTCTGGTATGAGTAACCTGCGGCAACGCGGTTCCGCAACTTCACCAACCTGTTCCAAGTTGACGGCGCGCATAGTATACGCAGGGCATTTACTTCTTTTTACAGTAACTTACTAAGATTAACTTAATACGTCTATGTTAGCAGCCCCATGTAGTATACGCGGTACATTAACGAGACACTAAAACAGGTTAATGAACTTTTTAACCGGACGAACTATAGCCACCGCCTACGCAGTTTCACAGTTGCAACAACCGGTCCAACGTTGACGGCCGATATAGTATACGCCGCACGTTATCACTTTATCGCAACGGTTGTAACTTCTTTACGGTAACGACTCGTATAGTATGCGATATATGTTTGCAAGATATTAAAATACCTTAACTAAGTTCATAGCCGGACAGGCTGTTCCCATCGGCCTGACAGTGGCATGAACCTATTTAATGTAACAGCCCATATTGTTTACGGTGCATGTTCTTACACCATTTTGATCAACCTTTTCAGGCAAATGGACTTTCATTAGTTAACGGCCCATTCTGTGTATGTTGCTAGCTATCTCCAGGGCCATAGCCAACGACTTACGGCTCGACAGTCTTATGATCCGTAACCATCGTACGGCTCAAGCCTTATGTGGTTAGCAGCCCACTTATTATAAGGCTTATGTTAACGGCCTGCCCTTAACTCATTAACAATGGTTAATAGTACCAATCAGACCCACAACGTTGTGTTGTCTGTACTTTTTCAACCACACAGGTCGCTATGACCTGCTGGGTTTACTCATCAGTTTAAATCAGTAAAGTTTAAACAATTTTTATTGGTAGCCAACCTAGACTCACACCAGTAAGGTCTTGTGTCTACGGTAGACACCCGAACAATGTAGCGAAGAGACAGTTTTCCTCACTACCATTCACGTGGATCGGCTAATGACCCATTTTTCATACGCTGTTACTCTAATGCTAGACTTTAACAGCATGAAGTGACAGGTGCAGTCATTCCTGCCACGCTGCTCCTCGGTCATTGCATAGCATCTTGGCAATGTTCTTGTATGATGACACTATACGAAGACTACAGTCTTCTTATACTCTCCAGCGGTAACCATAGGCTCCAGAGCTCCACTGTTGTAAGAGCTTTTCAGAGTTAACAGCCTGTAGAGTGTATGGCATATGTTAACCCTAAGTTATCGGAGCTAAGAGTTTGAAGCTAAGTTATCGGAGCTTACTTATCGAAGCTAACTTATTGGAGCTAAGTTATCGGAGCTAAGTTATCGGAGCTAAGTAATCGGAGCTAAGTAATCGGAGCTAAGTTATCGGAGCTAAGTTATCGGAGCTAAGTTATCAGAGCTAAGTTATCAGAGCATATGGCCTGAAAATGTTGGGGGGTCCAGCATAGCCAAGCGCACCCCAGACTTACCCAGGTGCAGCATTGGCAAGAGGCCGATTAACTCCACCCAGGGTTTTTCCCACAAGTCATGCTATGACAGCTGACCATGTGATCCCCTGCAGACTTGCTGACCATGTGATCTCCTGCAGACTTGCTGACCATGTGATCCCCTGCAGACTTGCACACTATACAATGACTGAGACGTAGTGGCGTGGCAAGACCATGGGTGGCTTAAGGAGCGGCACTTAGGAAAAGTCACCGCAAGAGCGAGGAAGGAAAGCACCGTTTGACAGTCCTCCTACCCCCGCCTCCTCCTCATCCACTACACTCACCTGTGGGTTTCGCCAAAGTTCCGCATTTTGCTCACTTCTCTCCCCCGGTCCTCTCCAAAGTGGAGCAGGTCCCAGCGTAGGGTTCGAGAAAGAAGCAGGAAGCGCTAACGAAGAGGACAATTTCCGTCCTTCCCTTACTCCTTACTTCCTTTCTTCCCACCTGAGCCCAGGCGTGGTCATAGGAACAGTTAGTCCACGGTGAAATGTTTCCCACCTTCATGCACTCCTTTATATCCAAGCTTCTGTCTAGGTCACACAGGCCGTGGAGAAGTGCTGCCTCCCACACACCACCGGCCAGCAGCGACTGATGCATACTTTCAACACTCCCAGACTTTTCAAGTCACAGAAATCTACCCCTTGGGCTGAAGATGGTCTCACGGAGACCTCGACTGTTCTGGACTTTACACAAGGCCATTTACAGCCGATAGAGGAAAGAGTGCTAGCTGTGAAGGCGATAGCATATTTCCTCCTCTCACAGCGAACGTCTCTGATGAGAGACTAGCTGATACTTATAGACCGCTTAGCCAGTCCGGTGTACGTAATGAACATAGTGTGCAGGTCTGCTAGACCTTCTGCGGTCCCTTCCACGACATATCAGTACCCCCGCTCCACTCCTAAAGATGGTGGCCACCCACGTTTAGTGGTGGTGCAGCCTCTCACACCTTTCGTGAGGAGCGAAGTTTCCACCCATCAGACCTTCACTGTTAGTGGTGAAGGATGCATCTTGGATGGGGTGGGGAGCACGTTTGATGTGGTTCCCAATCACAGGAACTTGGGCAGGTAGGTGGCTTATGCTGAAACCGCTAGTGCTGAGCAAAACAGTTCAGATACACACCGACTTTACACCACTATTGTGGTCTCTCTCTCTTTCAGACAGGGAGGAACAGAGTCCAGAAGTTTCTAGAATCCTTCCTCCCATCTTGGCGCAAGACGAACTAGATCAGCCTTCAGGCCGTTCACCTTTCAGGCTAAAAGAACATGATCATGGATCTGTCGTCTTGCCTCATTGGAACTCCCACAGGATAGGCGTGCTTACCACAGGTGACCAGAGCGATCTAGACAACATTCAGTAATCACCGAGTAACAGATTCTCTGTGTCCTGACTCCTGACCCGCGGGTTTTCTGAGTCGACGCATTCACAATGACAGGGACTCACTACGTGGGTTACGCCTTTTCTGCCATATGCATTGGTACCTAGGGTACTTAACAGGGCGATGTACGGCCGGTAGCACCCATTTGGCCCGGCCAACTGCGGTTCCCTCCGCTGCTCAAACTCTTTGCAGGCTTCCCGTACGAGCTTCTGGTCAGAGACGACTTTTGTCTCTTTCCCGGACTCTGGCAAACTGCACCTCAGTGCCAGAGCACTTAATTTGACTGTGTGGCCTCTGTCCCAATCCTTGGCATAGCAAGGCTTTTCCGAGAAATTAATCAGTCAAGCACTCTAGGATAGTTGTAGCAGCTATCCACCGAGGCTTTTCAGTTTGGTCGATGGTCACAGACTTGCGACCACTGGGTAAATTAACCAAAAAGAGCCATATTTTAAAGGCCTTCCAAGATTCTTGCACCTGTAGGTCTTTCAAGTTGTCTTAGGCACACTGGTGAAAGCTGTGCTCTAGCCACCCCCTACCCCTTCCCCCTCCACCTCCTTACATGCCCACTTAGGGAGTTGATGCTTGAAACAGTTGTCTGCTTTACGCGTACTCTACTAAGCGCAGAGGTGCTTTCCTGCACTTTATCCCAAAGAATGTCATTTTCATCTTTCGCCCAGAGCTGGTACTTGTACCGCTGCTTTCCGCACCTTCAGACCCACCAGAAAACGGGGTATGGTGCCCTGTCTGCCTGGCGTCTTTAGAATTGCAACATAAGTACGCAGCCGATGCTCCGCATTACAAAAGCGTTCTTCGCTTTATTGCGGAGATCTTATCGCATGGTGTTGCGAGACATTATCTTACGAGACATAGACCCTTTCACGGGATGATTCGTGCAGCCATTTTGGAAATCGCATGTCGCATTTATTCCCCTGTATTTGCTTGACCTTCTTTACGATGTTCCGTGTTACACTGCTAACTTTTGCTGTGGCAAGGTTGCGTAATAGCGAATTTTTTCCTCGGTTTGGGAATTCCTTAATTCGCTTTAGCTAACATACGCTTCGTTTCCAATCATGTTTTTGCTAACCGGTTCCGTCTCATGGGCGAATTCATTGAGTTTTGTTGCGCTGTTTTAGACACTACTATGATGTTTATATTGTGTCCGAACGCTCTCTCGATTGGCATGTTTTCTGAGTTATCTAACTCTAGTTCATGCGGCGATTGCTTCAGTTACTGATAACGGGTAGTGACCTGTTCATTTTGACTGTAATTGGGAGTTGTTTACTATGGTTTAGTAATTCCTATTCAGAGGTTTTTCTTCCTTAAGAAAATAACAAATCTATTACTTTAAGTAGGTTAGAATTAGTGCGAGTTTTAGGACCAGCCTTTGTGGGCTTAGACTGAGTATTAGGACCAGCCTTTGTGGGCTTAGACTGAGTATTAGGACCAGCCTTTGTGGGCTTAGACTGAGTATTAGGACCAGCCTTTGTGGGCTTAGACTGAGTATTAGGACCAGCCTTTGTGGGCTTAGACTGAGTATTAGGACCAGCCTTTGGTGTGGGCTTAGACTGAGTATTAGGACCAGCCTTTGTGGGCTTAGACTGAGTATTAGGACCAGCCTTTGTGGGCTAAGACTGAGTATTAGGACCAGCCTTTGTGGGCTTAGGCTGAGTATTAGGACCAGCCTTTGTGGGCTAAGACTGAGTATTAGGACCAGCCTTTGTGGGCTTAGACTGAGTATTAGAACCAGCCTTTGTGGGCTTAGACTGAGTATTAGGACCAGCCTTTGGTGTGGGCTTAGACTGAGCATTAGGACCAGCCTTTGTGGGCTTAGACTGAGTATTAGGACCAGCCTTTGTGGGCTTAGACTGAGTATTAGGACCAGCCTTTGTGGGCTAAGACTGAGTATTAGGACCAGCCTTTGTGGGCTTAGGCTGAGTATTAGGACCAGCCTTTGTGGGCTAAGACTGAGTATTAGGACCAGCTTTTGTGGGCTTAGACTGAGTTTTAGGACCAGCCTTTGTGGACTTAGACTAAGTATTAGGACCAGCCTTTGTGGGCTTAGACTGAGCATTGAGACCAGCCTTTGTGGGCTTGGACTGAGTATTGAGACCAGCCTTTGTGGGCTTGGACTGAGTATTAGGACCAGCCTTTGTGGGCTTAGACTGAGCATTGAGACCAGCCTTTGTGGGCTTAGACTGAGCATTGAGACCAGCCTTTGTGGGCTTGGACTGAGCATTGAGACCAGCCTTTGTGGGCTTGGACTGAGTATTAGGACCAGCCTTTGTGGGCTTAGACTGAGTATTAGAACCAGCCTTTGTGGGCTTTAGACTGAGTATTAGAACCAGCCTTTGTGGGCTTTAGACTGAGTATTAGAACCAGCCTTTGTGAGCTTAGACTGAGTATTAGGACCAGCCTTTGTGGGCTTAGACTGAATATTTGGACCAGCCTTTGTGGGCTTAGACTGAGCATTAGGACCAGCCTTTTTGGGCTTTAGACTGAGTATTAGAACCAGCCTTTGTGAGCTTAGACTGAGTATTAGGACCAGCCTTTGTGGGCTTAGACTGTATATTTGGACCAGCCTTTGTGGGCTTAGACTGAGCATTAGGACCAACCTTCGTGGGCTTAGACTGTATATTTGGACCAGCCTTTGTGGGCTTAGACTGAGCATTAGGACCAACCTTCATGGGCTTAGACTGAGCGTTAGGACCATCTTTTGTGGGCTTAGACTGAGCATTAGGACCAGCCTTTGTGGGCTTAGACTGAGCATTAGGACCTGCCTTTGTGGGCTTAGACTGAGTATTAGGACCAGCCTTTGTGGGCTTGGACTGAGCATTAGGACCAGCCTTTGTGGGTTTAGACTAAATGTTAGGACCAGCCTTTGTGGGCTTAGACTGAGTATTAGGACCAGCCTTTGTGGGCTTAGACTGAGCATTTGGACCAGCCTTTGTGGGCTTAGACTGAGTATTAGGACCAGCCTTTTGAAAATTAGGCTTCAACCTGAACTCCCTTCCTTCCATTCCTCGGTTGCAATGTGATTGCATATTTATAGCATAGAAGGTAAGATATAACTTGACGTAAATTTACCCCGCTAAGCGTAGCGGGGATATTTACATGAGTTATACTTACCCTCCATGCATCCCAGCCTGCCTCCCCTCTCGTTCAGGCCTCGGTGGATTGTCAAGCGAGAGATGTTAGAGGCATAATGGAGGTCAGGGCTGGGTTGGTAACTACGTTTTTAAAGTCAGGTTGAAGTGCGTTAGAATCAGGTCATTGGACCAGATTGCATATTTATAGTATGGAAGGTAAGTATAACTCTCGTAAGTATCCCCACTACACTTAGCAGGGTAAATTTATGTCGTATATAGTACATAGGTAGGCCATAGTCCGCAGATGTGCCCTATTGTTTTTGGTGATGATGTCACGCATATTAATTAGTGGGTGGGCTTATAATAAAATCTTGAAGTGGTCATATTTTAACAACTACATGTCTCTTTTATTTCATATTTGGTCTAGTTATGATCTTAGCTGGTGTGTACATGCTCATGATATAAAAACATTAAATTTCATTAACATGCATAGTGGGCGGGGCTTCATATGATTTTGCTAGAAATAGCTTGTAAACATAAAAAGAACGATAAACTGGATTCATGTCACATGTGGTACACAGATGGTCTGTATATGTGCCCTATTGGTTTTTGTGGTAATGTCACACATATTGATTGCTTTAAACATTTATTCAAGCACACTTTGATACAGAGTACAGGTATATGCTGGCATACAATATGATACATACACTGAAACAAAGATATTGATATATACAATCATTAATTACAAAAGTGGCTTAGGAGCGCCACACAGGAAGTTAGAGTAACTTATAAACATGTGGCCTCCAGAACTCAAAACAAGGTACGCATATTTAGTTGGAGACTAAGTTGATAAGAGTTTCTTGTTGAATATGGATGAATACTATTACGGCCACAGAAAAAAGTATGGAAAAGAAAGGGAAGCTTAGATTGATGCCATTGATGTATGAAGAACCAACTTGGCAAGAGGTAATATCGTATATAGATAGAATGTTATGTTTAGGAAACTGGTAAAGTGGGTGAAAATAGTTTACATCACTAATCAAACGAACTACCCGTTTTTGGAGAACAAAAGGTTTGTTTAGACATGAATGAAACGTACAGCCCCAAACAATATTACAATACGAAAGATAGGGTAAAATAAGAGTGTTGTCTAGAGACACTAGTGTACGAGTGGGCAGCAGATGTTTCAGACGATAGATAATACCAATACCCTTAGAATTTTTACTACATACTAAGTCAATATGATTCTGCCACGTTAAATGTTTATCAATGGTAATACCTATAGATTTAGTAGCACTGGATAATGAGTAGGTGGGGCTTAATCTAAAAATCTTCAAATGCTTATATTTGAAGAACTATATATCTGTTGATTCATACTTGGTATATTTATGTTTTTAGCTAGTGTATACATATTCAATGGTATAAAATTGTTGAATGTCATTAATATACATAGTGGTCAGGGCTAAATATGGTGTTGCTGAAAGGATCTTGTAAACACAGTAACCACAGGACAGTACATTGGATACAGGCCATATGTGGTAAATAAATAACCCATTGTCCATATGTTGCCATATTGTTTTTAGTGGTGATGGCATGCATCATGCATATTACTAAGGGGAGGGGGGGGTAGCTTAATATAAAAAAAAATCTTGAAAAAGTTATAGATTGATAGCAACCATATGTATGTTTGCAACATACTTGCAAATTATTTGTCAGTTATTGTGCACATGCTTATGTTGACAACAGGTTCTATTACTAATATGCATGCCATAATCTGAAAATGCTCCAAAAAACTTGTAAACACATCACACACATATTATATGTTGTACACAGATGAGTTATGGTCCGTATACTAGTATGTGACCTATTGTGTTGGTAGTAATGTCATGTAGGTCAAACAGTGATAAATGTGCAACCATATGCATGCTTTGCATCATACTTGTAATATTGTCATGTTCACTTTGTTGATATGTATGGTGGGCATGGCCTATGAATATATGTCATTTCCTATATTTCATGATATGCAATGCCAGTTAGCGTCAAACTTGAAAATCAACCAACAATGAAAGAATGCATCAGAAACACAAAACATTTTAGTTTTTTGATTACAAAATTAAGGAAGTGTTTCTTGTTGTAAGTTCAAAGGTAATTTCATGAGGCAAAAAAAATATGTTCAGTCTTCTATTTGATTAAGGATATTCAACTTGCTTGATTGAAGTTTGTATTCAAATTCACCAATTCAAATTCACCAATTTAAACAGTTGTATTAGTTACTACAAATGTGTGTTCACTGGTTTTTGTGTATGTAAAGAAATCATTACTGTAGTCTTGTGTGATAGGATTTTTGAAACTTGCTTCAACTTTTAGACTTCATTTTGTTTTATTGATCGGAATATCCTATGGTAAAATGTTCCGTATGTTCACTTGGGTTTGTGCATTCAAATGTTGTCTAAAGAAATAGTCTATTAATCTTCTGTTGCAGTGTATTGTCTGCAAAAGCAGCAGGTTATTAATAATATTGTTTGTTTTCCCTACACAGTCAGTGCTCTCAGATGTTTTGGTGTGTACATAGTGCCTTTGTTTACACTCAAGTGGCCTGTGAAAGTCATGTAAAAATTCTGCCTTTTATTTACAATTATTCTTTCTAAATTTAATAGACAACAGGAAAACTGTGTGTGATTGACACTTATTTTTGTATTTGCTCCCTCACAGTGGGCCTTAATTCATAATTTGTTCCAGGGACTCACGGTCCTCTCAAAGGATGTATGAATTCTTGAATAAATCTGAATTCTAGTATATTTTATTATTTTTATCTCCAGGCTCAATCCGAGATCAATCCTCATCTGTACACCATTGCAACACTGACCGGTCATGCCATTATTGCTATGGGTCCCAACTACTCGGTAAGTTTTGTGAGAATTCATTAGTTTATTTTGACTCTCAGGCTGCAGCATTTATAGTTATCTGAGGAGGTAAGGACAATTATCTAGGGGAGAGGGGAGGTAGGGACTGCTATCTGAGGAGGGGTGGAGGTAGGGACTGTTATCTGGGGGAGGGGAGGAGGTAGGGACAGTTATCTAGGAGAGGGGAGGAGTTAGGGACTGTTATCTGGGGGAGGAGGAGGTAGGGACTGTTATCTGGGGAGGTAGGAGGTAGGGACTGTTATTTGAGGAGGAATAGAGGTAGGGACTGTTATCTAGGGGAGGAGGTAGGGACAGTTATCTAAGGAGGGGTGGAGATAGGGACAGTTATCTGAGAAGGGGTGGAGGTAGGGACAGTTATCTAGGGAGGGGAGGAGGTAGGGACTGTTATCTGGAGGAGGGAGGAGGCAGGGACTGTTATCTGGGGGGAGGAGGTAGGGACAGTTATCTAGGGGAGGAGGTAAGGATGCTTATTTGGGGGTGAGGGAGAAATAAAGTTGGTTATTTGAGGGAGGGGAAGGAGTAGTATTACATATCTAAAATAACGTTCTTAGGGTAAACAAATTTACTCGAGTTTCGCAATAATATCTTCAAATAAAACCCCATGTTTTTTATCCTCTGACATAATAGTAAAAAGAAGAGCTGTCAACGTTTGAGATGAGTTTAGGCTTGGTCATACTAGGTCAATCAACATGGAATTATCATTAATTATGATAATTTATTTTATATGTCTTCAGATTATCCTGGACAATGGCCCTGCAAGAAAAGAGAAACATGCCCAAGCTGTTCAGCAGTGTAAGTGTCATTTAATGAAGTTGTAAAAATGATCCTTTCACGAGGCCTGCAAGACCAGATTCTTATCCTAGATATCTTCACCTGTTTCCCCCACCTCAATACTAGACAGTGTGGGAAGAATTAGAGCGAAGCACTTTTAACTTCCTATACTTCTCATGTTGGTCCAAGCACTCCTTGAAGTGATTAATCTCCTCGCAGTCTTCTGGTAAATAATGTTGTGACTTTTAGAGAACAAAGCCTTTCTTCAGATGCCAAATGTTGTAAAGCAGGAATCATCCTCGTAAATCTCCTCTGGACTTTCTCAATTAAATCAATGTCACCTTTTAAATATGGGCTCCAAACTTATATACCGAAAGAGATTTGCATAGCCTTAACATAAAGTCAGCTTCCTTTGTATCCAGACTGGTTCTGTATATCATTCCCAGAACTCTGTGCCCTTTTTATACATGCAACAACCCTAAACATTTACTTTAAGTGAGCTTGCAACAATAAACGCCAAGATCCTTTGCTTCATTCACTGCATCTAATGGCTGTCTATTCATTAACTAGTTATAACAGAATATTATGACCGAAATGCAGAACCTTGCACTTACTAATGTTAAAACTTTGCCATGTCTCAGACCAGATATGCAGCTTATTGATATCATTCTGTAAAGATAAAGCATCACACTCATCCATGATCTTTTTGAAAACTTGAGTATCATCAGCAAATTTCAAAACATTGCTAGAGACATTATCATCAATGTCATTTATGAATATTAAGAACAAATTACCAATTCAGATGACACTGGTTAGCTCTGTTTTTTTCAGTCAGTAAGTTGTGGGTTGGAAGTTGGGAGTAGGAATGGAGAGAGGAATTGAGGTGTTCACAGCAATTAAGAGTTACTGCATCAAGGCATGGCAGTAATTCTCCTGCACAAAATGGAGGGTGGACCTGGGGCCATACATTGTAGGGGGGACAAAGTCTTGTGTATTTTTATTTTATTATGCTGTTGAGTGGGGGACAGGTAAAAAAACCCCTGGGAGTTACGGCCCTGCTTTACATTTTAAATTGGGGGTTTTTTAGCTTTGGCCCTACCAAATAATGACTTATTCTATTAAATTATTTCTTCATTTTGTATGTGCAGTCATCATTTGTGTTTATGTTGTTTCAAAATTGCTAACTTGGTTCTCAGATCTACAATTTCAACATTTCTTGTTTGATTTCAGGTGGCGATTTGGTTGGAGATCCATTTGAAATTTCAAGCATTAGACGAGAGGTAATAAAATCTTTCAACATTGATCCTTTTAAGGGTTTTTTTTTGCGATTGATATTACAAATCTAAAACAAGTATGGAATTATTTGTCATTGAAGGCTAATTGAGATATATTACGTGAGTTATCGGATGTCTTCATATTTGAGTATTGATATCATCATGGATTGTGCAGAGAATATTGATTGTGTACGTGATAACATGCATATGAATTTGACATGAAGTTCAATAAGAGAAGCATGGTTGCTTATCAATTCTATATCATAAAATGCTGCATAAACAAAAAATTGTTTCTAATGGTTTGAGGGTGAATGTTAGTGTATATATATATATGTTATTTTTTTGTTTTATTATTTTTTTATGAATATAAAAACAGCTGTGAAATATTTTTTGGAAACTACGTTTTATTATTTTCATATTTACTTGAAGAGTGAGCTTAGATAGTATTACAGTGAATTAATAGAAAAGTTATCCTATAAATGTGAAGATTTTTCTAAAGGTATCCTGTATTACCATTTCCTTGGTAAACAATCCATGTATCATTTAGGTCAAGTAAGTTTTTGTCTGTTCATGAGTTACTGTTTATTTTTTTATCAACCCCTTTAGGATTACAAGTTTGTCGAGGGCAAGTCTGAATATGAAGATGTTCTTCAGTGTAATAACAGCCCGTCGTCACAGACTCCAAGAGGCCATCAATTCCCAGCAGCCTTCCTTCTGTTGGCTTCAGGCTTGGACAAGGTAAATAATATTTGTTCTAGTATAACTGGTGCTACTGCATGCAGGAAATAATTCTTAAAGAGAAAAATCTTCCGTTTTTTTTTTTTAAACATCAATAGAGGTATTGTTTCTGATTTCAAAGGGTGGATCATTCCACAATAGTGGGCTGGCATGATACAAATCTTGGTTCCCCACTTTCATTTTTTGAAGGAAGGGTTACTAGGGTGAGTTTCTTTGTGGAGGATCTCAAAAGTCGGTTGAGATGATCGATTGTGAGTATGGCCTAAACATAGGTTGAGATGATCAATTGTGAATATGTCCTCAAGATAGGTTGAGATGATCGATTGTGAATATGTCCTAAAGATAGGATGAGATGATCCATTATGAATGTCCTAAAGATAGGTTGAGATGATCGATTGTGAATATGTCCTAAAGATAGGTTGAGATGATCGATTGTGAAATGTCTTAAAGATAGGTTAAGATGATCGATTGTGAATATGTCCTAAAGATAGGTTGAGATGATCGATTGTAAATATGTCCTAAAGATAGGATGAGATAATCCATTATGAATAAGTCCTAAAGATAGGTTGAGATGATCGATTGTGAATATGTCCTAAAGATAGGTTAAGATGATCGATTGTGACTATGTCCTAAAGATAGGTTGAGATGATCAATTGTGAAATGTCCTAAAGATAGGTTAAGATGATCGATTGTGAATATGTCCTAAAGATAGGTTGAGATGATCGATTGTGAATTTGTCCTAAAGATAGGATGAGATGATCCATTATGAATATGTCCTAAAGATAGGTTGAGATGATCGATTGTGAATATGTCCTAAAGATAGGTTGAAATATAAATATTCATATTTATTCCTCTTCACTAATGTTTTGACTTTATATTTTTCAGCATGGCCAGGATTCAAAGACTCCAATCAAGTACACACACGTTGACATTGCTGGGTCATCCGGGCCGTTCCCAGGGGTTCCAACAGGAGCCCCTCTGCCTGCCCTCATCACCAAGTACTTCTTCGCCTAAGTTGTCATTTATCTTGAGTTGGGGAATCTCCTACTGCTGATCATGGGAATCTCCTACTGCTTAGCATGGGAATCCCTACTGCTGAGCACAGGAATCGCTACTGCTGAGCATGGGAATCCCCTACTGGAGCATGGAAATTCCCCAATGGGTTGATTTAATTTTGGGGAACACTTGTTTCGGAAGCTTTATTTACAAAATATTTTGCATAGCTTGCCTCATACGTCAAAAATGTCCACCAGAATAAGTATCAAAAAATTTGAAAAAATAAAATAAAAAGTGCGTACAAAATTCCATCCTTGTTTTCATAGATTTTGGGAACATATTAGATGATTGTATAACTTGCTTATTGTGTTTAGGATTTGGTAGATTAAATATTATGAAACCACAAATGTAGTGATAATTACTTTAAGGTCAAACTGTAGTTTACCTCAAAGGCTTTATCATGGAGTGTGTGAAAATTAAATTTTGCCATTTTTGTGAGTAGAAATTTCTTACTTTGGGATCACGTTAGATATGTATGTAATTTAGGCAAATTTTGTTCACAGAACCATCAGCAAAGTACAGTATGTATGAAAATTGAATTCTTTGCCATTTTTATGTCTAGAAATTTCTTAGTTTTGGATTACTTTGGATATGTATGTAATTTGTGCTGATTTTGTTTAGGATTATGAAAGCTTTATTATCTTAAGGAAACCCTTACAGAAAGATGTAGTTCATCTTATCTTATTGTAGTGATTGAATTTTCAGTTTACCAAAACTATTCCAAAGTTTTTTATGTAAATTCTTTGCACTGCTTGCCCGATATGCTACAAATGTGCATTATCCAAATCAAAACCATCGGACATGTTTGACAAGTTTAAAAGATATAATAGGAAAAGTTGAAAGACTGACTAATTTACCATGCACTACACAAATCAACTGCTCCGGATTGAAAATGCAATTTTCCATTTATCAAACAAAAAGGATACAAAATCGATACTTATTGATTACTTTATTGATTACTTTAGATATGTACGTAATTTGTGCTGATTTTATTTAGGATTATGAAAGCTTTATTATCTTAAGGAAACCTTTACACAAAGATGTAGATCATCTTATCTTATTTTTATTATCTTATCATAGTCTAGGGTTTTATAAGTATAGAGCTGCATGATCAGGTATTTGCCCAGTTGGGTTTGATGAAAAAATGAAAAATCATTCAAACTTTTTTTTACTATAATTCTCCAAGATATGTTGTGTAGAAAATTCCTGAGAGGGATAGATGTCAGCAAATACGTGTAAGCTGTTTTAGTAAACACTTACTAGCATGGTATATGTTGTGGATTTCTCCATTAATTGGTGAATGGTAAAGATTAATTTGGTAAGGAGAATAATGGATTTATTTTCATCAAGTTAACAAATGGTATTGTTAAATTCTCTTTTAATTCTTGAGGTCAATTTGAACTTCTGTATTTGACATAATAAGCACCTGGGGTGCTTATGAAAATAAAATTGCACCACTTTTTAGGCCCAAATTTCTTCCTGCTAAGTGCCCATGCTTCGGGGCTGTGCTGTTCAAGCTGAATTGTGTGAACTGGTTCTGTACTAGCCCCACAATAACCACCACAAAAACTATGGTGAGCGTCAGATGCAAAATAAGCAAATAATGTAACAAAACTTATTTTAAATCTTCAAATTATCTAAATTGAGTTAGTGCTTATTCGAGCAGGGGTGCTTAATATGTCAAATTCGGTATTTTTAACTTCAACATGAAGTCTGGAAAGGGAAGAACAATCAACTTGAAGAAATGTGTCAAATGCGCAATAGGATGCATGTTTGTCTGGCATTAAATCATGCTTGCAAACCTTTTTTTGTCATGAAACATTTCGTCCAAAGGCACAAAAAAGCTAGGTTTGGTTTCCTTTTGCAGCTGGTTGTCAGGCTTCAAATTAATTCTTTCATTGTTTTGTCATCAAATACCCAGATTCCCGACCTTGAGAATTGCAGGCTTTGATTTCCCTCTTGCAAAAAATTTTTTTGTTTAGAATGATCAAGAGAGATTTCCAATAAAGTTGTATAATCCAATTAGTTTAAAAGAAGAAAAATATAGCTTTTGTTTTATTCTGATGGGTTTATGTATCTTGTGTACTACCTATGTATACTTTTGATTTTGAACAATGTAGTGGGATATCTATTGTTTTCAAGCTTCCAGAAACAATCTATGATTTTTTTAAATTGTTTAAAAAACGTTTTAATGAAAATGTTCGTGAAAATAGAAACTCCTTTTTTACCATGTTTGAGAACAGAGATTATATTCTAAGGGGTGTAGTTTACATTTCGAGTAATCTTGTCTTATACATTAAGAACAGCATCGTTAACATTTTCACAATAGCAACACTGTTAAAACAATAAGTAAGATAGATTTTTAATCACATTTGGGTAATTTTACATAATGGTAGGTAGTGGATTATCTTATTAACAAATGTAAAATGTAATTTCTTGCATGTTTCAGCTATTCCTCATTTGACACATGGTAACAGTTTGAAGTTGACCAAAGAGTTCTCACAGAAAGATTTTCGGCGTTTTAGCTTTTCGCAAAGAATTGTTCATGAGTGGAATGGTTTGCCTAAGTGGGTAGTTAGCTCCAATTCTGTTCACAATTTTAAAGTCAACATTGATAACTTCTTTACTAACTCTGGGCATCTTTGATTATTTTTTTTTGTTGTTGTCTTGGTGGTGGTGGTTTTAGTTTGGGCTTTTATGGGGTGATTCAGCCTTCTTAGCCTATATCATCTTGTTATGATCTTAAATTGCTAAAACCTTATAGGGATATGATTTATTCCATAATGTTTTTACTCCTCAGTTTAACAGTGAATGTTCATACGAAATATGTATGCATTGAAATGTTCAACATGCAGCTTATATATTTCTCTTTTCAAATACCCAGAGAGCATTTAAACAAGATAACTGGCAAAATTATTTTGATGTTATTTTTGTTCTATTATATGGTTTGAATGATATTTTCATCGAACAGTACTATCATTGCTTCAGAATTCTGAACTAAACAAATGTATCATTTTATGTAATACAAGGAATATTTTAAGTAATAAGAAAGCTAGTGAACTATGGCCCTATTGTACAGTTGGCTGTATTATCACCTGGGAAAATTATAGCATAAGCCATGTAAAACTATTTTTCAATGGTTTTTTTTTTTTTTGTTCTCTTTGTTTCCACTTCTTGACCATCACATACATGTAAGAAGCTGACTCGGATGTTGTGCAGAGGAATTGTTCTAGCTCATGATGAATAGCTGGCTATACATTTTCAGTCCACTGCATCCAAACTCACCAGTCAGTTTTTATAACTCAAAAGTCATAAAAGTAATAACTTAAAAGTCAAAATGGATTCTCAGCATGCATGACTTGTCCCTGCAGTAACCAAATCCACAATACCTGGCCCTTCACAATCAGTTCCATTGTGTGCATATAGATGATTGGGAGTGTAACTACTGATGGGTAATATCACTGGACTATCTGTGGTGGGTTTTGTAATTGCTTCTAGCAGTCTAAAAGTTATACCTGCCGAAATGGAGGTTCTTGCGATGGAAGGGACTGAAAATTTGTAGCGAGGATTGGGCGTAATGTATTGACCTGAACTTGCAGGAATTAGTGGTTTAAGTACCATTCCATAAACAGAATGGTTCCTTCAAGGCTTTTTTTAAGGAATTTTACTGATGGCACTAAGGTATAAGCATTAAAGCAGAAATGCCAACACTGGGTTGGGGAGGGGAAATATTTCAATAATAACAAGTGCCCCTTGAAGGTAAATTTATTCCTCCCAATTACATGATTTTTTTTTTTTAAGTGGTGTACCAAATGGCTGGAGGGGAACAAATGGCCTGGTTCCCCTTAATAATGGCAATAACCCAACCTGGAAAATCCTGCTATCAACACTTTTCTTTCTGCTTGCTTGTTGGCAAGCATTATTTCAGATCTGCTTTCCTGTCTAAAAGGTTTGTAGGTAGGTTGTTGAAAATCTCAGCAATTATTGCAATAAAAGTGCATCAATTGTTCCACATCAAGCAGATGATTTTGAGTGTGTGGATGATTTAGGCTGATATTCCTTTTTGCAAGAAACAACAAACCAGCTTGACTAGCTATTGAAATGTACACTTCATAAGATATTTTCCACTTTTTGAATATATACCAACCACAGCCCAAATTAAACATAAATATACCTTTGCTAAGTGACCAACTTATTAGAAATAATTTATATCATACTCAAACATGGTTTCATAGCATAGTAGAGCAAGGTTTAACGTCCCGAAAGCATCCAGTGTTGAAACATACAAGATGGCCACGGCCTTTGATAACCAGTTGTAAACTCACTGGTTGCAGACCCATCGGGATACGAAACCGGGACGTGGGGGTGAGAGGACAAAGCACTAACCACTACACCATGGAAGTCTGATGTAAGGTTCTTGTCATGTTCTGACCAACCAAATCCTATTCATACAGAAATGAGAACCACCTGTGAGAGATACAATTTTTGCAACTTCCGCTACATTTTTGCATGCAAAATCAGCAAGCTCCGCCTTTTTGCTGTTCCACAATTCTTTAATACATGATCTTTTGTCAGGACCCATACTGGGATATGCCTGAGGCAACTTGCCTTCCCTTCTCATTAGCACGTGCCAATTAAAATAAACCAATTCAGTACCCATGAAATGTAACTGAAAATAAATGTCTGCAAATTTCTAAATGCATGATTTGCATCATATCCTTTTCTTTAGTCTTTTTAAAAAATTCTAATCACGACTTAATTTCACTGTTTCCCTAAAGGCCTTTAAGTTATCTCAGCTACTTTGACAACTGGTCGATATTTCAGTCTGAAAATAATGTCACAAAAGTAGCAATAAAATATATCTGGACAAGTGACCTGCTTATTGCACCGATATAACAAAATACATTATGGCTTATACAGAAGTTGGTTGTATAGGATTCACCTTTCTTAAAGGATTAGTTCAGTGGTCAAGCATGTTTATCTTAAATGAAAGAAGACTTCAAAAGAAACAAAATGGTGAAGAAAGCGTTCAAAAATCCTATATCGTTGTGGAGATATTTCAGTTTAAAGTTTGGTATCATTTCTGTAGAAATGACTGAAATCAGACAAATTGTGATGTCACAGCCTCAGAATCCTTAAAGTCTTTTTGTATTTTAAAGAAAAGTAATTTAAATTTTACACTATTTGAATTATTTTTCCTCAAACTTGTCAGGTGGTATATTATAAACAACCTTCCTAGATTCAGTTTTACTACTTTTTTGACATAATCCATGGTTTTTAAGCCACAAAATCGCAGAACAAAGTAAGATAGAATACATAAAGACCTTGAGGAATCTGAGGCTATGATATCACAACTAGTCTGATTTCAGTCGTTTCTACACAAATGATACCAAACTTTAAACTTAAATATCTCCTTAATGGAATAAGATTTTTGAATGCTTTCTTCACCATTTTAGTTTATTTTGAAGTCCTCTTTCATATAAGATAAACATGCTTGACCACTGAACTAATCTTTTAAAGACATAATCCAACAAGCCTTGGCATCACTGCCTAGTTAAACTCTTTTGTTAAAAAGCTTTGTGTGTACACAGGAAACCCTGGTAACAAAAGAGTCCATGAGGCATGAATACCAAGCCTTGGACACTTGCTATAACAAGCAGAGGATTCAAGCTCCTACAATGACTGCACAGGTGAGTTTTGCAACAACCCCCTTTATACTAACTTATTATGGCAAGTAAAGTACTTTGCCTGCAAAAAATACACTTTATGAAATAAGTAACAAATAATCTAAAAGTCTAGGTGGAATTGGGAGTTCTCTCCTTCTGTTCAGTCTTTTGGGAGTGAGAATTTCCCGGATCTTATAACGTGCTAAATTTTGTAAGTCGGCAGGATTATGCATTAGCTCTCTCAGCCATACCAACTTTTCAGAAACTCCACACGTTGTCATAATTTCATTGGATACATCTCTTGGTTTAGCCGGAATATCAATTTTGATTGCCGCCCTCATTATGTACTTCAGCACCGATAAATCTCCTTGTGTGTATATTTCTTGCTCAAGAATTGTTCTACCTTTGTATGAAATATTCCAATTGGCGCCATATTGTATCAAAAGTCTCATGCAATCAGGGTTGCGTGTTGGGTTTCTTGGATCTGTTGTGATAAAGTCTCTGTCGAGCCTGTACTGAGCGGTGAGGTATTCATGAGGGTGAATATGGTCATATGAGGCAGACTGGAACCCAACTAGATGAAGAGCACGTAGTCCTGCAAGGAGAATAATATTCATTGTGGAGCAACAACCATGCAACTGTTTAAATGTCTATCAAGAATCAGAATATTTGTTGGTTAATAGCCTATTAACCCTTACTCTACCAGCACTATTTTGAAAATGCGCTCGGGAGGCGGGGCCAAGGATTTGGCACCCAAACGGCGATAATATCGCCGCGTGGTAGAGTAAGGTTAATCAAGCGTGATTATTGAAGGGTCCTCTGTCTTCCAGGCAGAAAAGTCGGGCCCCTTCCGCTATCGGGACCGCTGGGCGCCACCGATCATGCTGCCTATATTTTGGGGTTGGCGATATGTCGCTGGTTGATTAACCCTTACTCTACCAGCACTATTTTGAAAATGCGCTCGGGAGGCGGGGCCAAAGACGGGCACCCAAAACGGCGATAATATCGCCGGCGTGGTAGAGTAAGGGTTAAAGAAACATTTTGGTGGTTGAGCATGTGCAATTCACACAATAAAAGGAAATTTAAAGAAACAATTTGATAAAAATCATGTTGACCTATTAATTAAGTCAAAAGATCTGCAAGAATTGTACAAACGGCTGGTAACAGACTAAGTGTGACACACACAATCACATTACCTAGTCTTTGTGTAATCTCTTGAAATCTGTCATTTAGAAATAAAATATAAATAGGACATGTTTTACCTATCTATAATTTTTTGCTTCTCATGGCTAAATCACAATTTGAATATTTTTATCATTATCAATAAATGTAAAAGCTGCAATACAAGAAAAGAAAGACCTGATAATTCTAAAATTTTAAATATCAGTTTAGAGAAGAGGAAAAAAGTATTTTCTAATTTCAGAAAGTGTGTCAAATTGGCTGCTTTCCTTTAAATTTGTGTAGTAGAAGATAACAATACTAAGATTTACATCATCACTTTGAGATCTGCCTATTCATTCTTCCACAAATTGTATCAAACTTGTCATAGAAACTCATCAAACAGCTATATATTAAACAGTCAATTTGTGACAAAGTTTCATTTAAAATTTGTAGATATTGCTGTGAGTTAAACAGTTTTCCTTGATTAGTATTTAAGCTTTCCTCTTAATATGTATCCAGCCTTTAAAGACAAAAGATAAGTCACCAAATTTAATACCAAAAAAATACAAAATTCAACAAAGTTGGATTTTGATCCTTTACACCCAAAATAATGTTGATCACATATTTAATCGAATCACAGTGGAACACACATTTGAATCTCATAGAAACTCATCAAACAGCTATATATTGAACAGTCAATTTGTGACAAATTTTATTTAAAATTTGTAGATATTGCTGTGAGTTAAACAGTTTTTCTTGATTAGTATTTAAGCTTTCCTCTACATATATATCCAGCCTTTAAAGACAGAAGATGAATCAACTAAATTTAATACCAAAAAAATACAAAATTTAACAAAGTTGGATTTTGATCCTTCACACCTAAAATAATGTTGATCACATATTTAATCGAATCACACTGGAACACACATTTGAATCACAGCAATACTAGCAGAATATTATTTTGAATATCTTGTAATGAATATATGTTAGTTAAATGATTCAATTACACTGAGTATTTAATTATTTTTATTATATATATATATATAAAAGAATCATCCAACAATAGGCAATCGAAGGGCAATTCCCCCTCCACAAACAATGAAAAACACTTGGAGATTTACATACCGTAAAACTGATGATTCTTTCACATGTTTAATGAAAGCGACTAAAAAATGTAGCAAAATAACATTGGACAAATGTACTTTTCCCCAGAATGTTTTTGTCTTTTCACTTCTGGCTGTTTAGTGTCTAAATAAAAAGTTTTAGATCTCTTTTTCATTTCCTCCAATTACCATTTGTTCATACTTTGTTTACTTCCAGAGGAAAATTCCAGTTGAAACCAGTTGGGATTCTCAGCTGGTCCCAACTTGGATTGAATATTTTCAACTGGGATGAAGTGGTCTCAACTTTGATTGAACAATTTCCCAACTGGAATGAACTGGGATTGACCATATTCCCAACTTGGTCCAGTTCATCCAAGTTGGGATTTTCCAAAATTCCCGGTCGGAATAGTTCCCAGTTGGGAAAATCCAAACTGGAATCTTCTCAGCTGTTGAAAAAAATTGCATTCAGAAAACAGTTCTGTGAAGCAAAAAAACAAATTCCTTAAGGCTGAAATAATCCTTTATCATTAAATTCAGATTGCACATAAGTCAGGGGCACCATAAAAACAAGTAGACTATTTTGCCAAAACCCCTTTTCCTTTAATACATGACTTCAACTGTTGAAGAATTGTTGTTCCTTCATATATTTTACAAAATGTATAAAAACTTGACATAATTTAGTATAACCAACCTTCTCCGGCAGGTCCAATTCTTTCCCCAATGAAAATCTTCACCAATCGGAAGGTTTACATCAATACCCTTCCCCTCCTCTATAATGGTGCGCACCATCTCCAAACTAAACATTGAGCTCTTCACTACAGCAAAGTGTAATGGAGTGAATCCTGAGCTGTTTTTGTGGTTCACATTAGCCCCTAACTGTAGCAGCTCTTTCATGGATTTTACCATTCCATGTCTAACACACTCCTGCAAGATACTGTCACCTGAAAAAGTGAAAATATGACTTCATGATTGATTTTAACTTAACATTCTCTATCAGAATTACCTATAAACTGTCTTAATCATACCTTTGATAATCCTGATCTTAAGTTTGATCATAAACTTGATTGACTTGGGAATACCTTAGATCATCCTGATCATAAATTTGATCATATCTTCATCTTGATCATATCTTCATCTTGATCATATCTTCATCTTGAAGATACCACACATTTGATCATACGGCTCACACCTTTGATCAGATTGATCATACCTCTCCTTTGGTAATATTGATACCTTTGATCATACGGCTCACACCTTTGATCAGCTTGATCATACCTTTCCTTTGGTAATATTGATACCTTTGATTATACGGCTCACACCTTTGATCAGATTGATCATACCTCTCCTTTGCTTTGATTATACGGCTCACACCTTTGATCAGCTTGATCATACCTTTCCTTTGGTAATATTGATACCTTTGATCATACGGCTCACACCTTTGATCAGCTTGATCATACCTTTCCTTTGGTAATATTGATACCTTTGATTATATGGCTCACACCTTTGATCAGCTTGATCATACCTCTCCTTTGGTAATATTAATAATACCTTTGATTATATGGATCACACCTTTGATCATACCTTTGGTAGTACTGATCATAGAATACCTTTGATCATCCTGATCATAAATTTGTTCAAACACTTGATCGTTTTTAGTCATACCATTAATCACCTTGATCATACATGATTTGATTATTTTGATCATAACTGTGATGATCTTAGTCAAACCTTCACCTCGGCATTAAGTACTAGAATATCAGCACTCTGTAGAGCACATACCCCACCCCATTGCAATTCCAACATGCATAGAATCATTTTAGGTTCATTTAATTCCCATACCCAATATAGTCTACCTCAGAAATCCTAGGCCCACCAAGATTCATCCCCAAGGTTTGATCTTCAATGATCGTTTACATTCTTTTTCTGACTGATTTCTTCCAAGGCCATATTATTGTTTTCAGTTTCATTCAGGCTAAGCATTCATTGTTTGAGTTCCTTTTACTTAAAAAGATTCACATTCCATCATTTTCCATTCATGGCAGAAATGATTTATTGTTATTTGATTTAAATTATTTGAGTCCAGAAAATTGATTGTTGGATTTCTTTTCAAGGCATGAATTCAGTGTTCACCACATTCCATTAGAAAGTTTTAAATATATCTTGACAGACCTTACCCTAAACGCCCCTACCCCTTGATTTCTGCCCTTACCCTTGTTCCAATACTTCCCAAACTTAAATCAGTTGTTTCGAAAGCAATAATAAAACCACACATCAAATTTGATCCATAATCAATCATCAGTTCTTGAGATATTCTAATGATATACAAACTCACCATCAAATGTCTCCACCCCTCCATTTGGGCCCTTTCTTTGTCCCAATATGTCTCAAATTGTAATCACTTATTCCTTAAGCAGTCAACAACCAATACACCACATTTAATCAAAATCTGATCATCAGTTATTGAGATATGTTGATGGCAAACAAACAAATGCAAGCAAAAACAACCTCTGACCAACTTTGATGGCAGAGGAATTTACAAAACGGTCTGATACTGTCTTTGTTTTCAAATATCACAACTTTTGCATCAACTTATAGTGCAGCTGATCATCTACTCTGATTATGGTTTCTTTTAGTGTTTTTTGCTCAGCTGTTTTGTTCTTGATAACTGAAGTTATCTGATTACTATATTTATATTGCAGGGGGAGTAAAGAAGGGGGGGGAGCATGTTCAAGTCTGTGTGATGAGACTCCTTAATTCACTGACAAACAAATTTCTAACATACCTGTAACAATTGTTGTACCAGAAAACATGCCATGGTCTTTACCAAGCTTCAGCAGGGTCAACAAACTTTCCTCATTACCGTTTTGGCTGGCGATGTTCAAACCAGTCAATCCTGAAAAAAATTGTTTACAGAACTCAATTAATTCACAGGATCATACAGAATTGACTCATTAAAGCGAAAAACTTTGACCTCATGCATAGAACATGACCCCTAAGGATGATCTTAATTTCTATATTATTCAAGCATGATACCAGTAAGACACATACAATGTTATAAATTAAGAGTTCAAAATGAATTTCTTTTAGTTCTTGATCAATAGGCAGTAAAATAAACATTTTTACATGTTGTCATTTTACAGAAAAGATTTCTTAAAATTGTGAAAAGAAATATTATCTGTAAAAAGTCTCTCAAACTAATTTTACCAGGATAAAGAAATATTTTGTGTGTAAAAAGTCTCTCAAACAATTTTACCAGAATAATTAGCTTGTTTTTCTGTTTAATTTTAAGTTGCCAATTACAGAACATATATTAAAATTCTGACAAAAATATTAAATGGGTAAAAAGGTTTCTCAAACAATTTATACCAGAATATTTGTTTACCTTTACTTAATTCTTGTTGATTTTCACTCAATTTGCAACAAAAAATGGCCACCTACTGTGCTGACAAGTTTAATATGACTTTTTGTGTTTTGTCATTCACTTTGAGCACTGTTTTCGTACAAGGCATACACTGATTTTACAGCAATTTTGGTTTTCTTTTTCATTTTTTGAAATGATAGAGAAAGATTTAAATAGATGAAGTTTTGCCTGAATATGAAATAAGAGAATGTATATAAACTTAAACATAGTACCAACGAAATGTGCAGCATACTAAAAAGGTCACTGTAGTAGCAATGGTTACAGAGCTTACTTTTACTGTAATTAAAATAATATTTCTTTTACCAAAAACTCACTCACCAAAAACATTGGCTGATTACAATCTGCATTTCCAAATTTAATAAGCTCTTGAATGCAGTCAGGATGGTTATATTTTGCTGCCAGATGAAGTGGTGTTGTGCCACCTCGATGAGGCTCTAAAGGAAAAACACTGATGTAAGTAAAATTTTGTAAATAATACATTACAAACTTTTAGAAAATTTTATTTAAATAAAATCCAGTCATTAGTGACTGCTAGCATATCATTCTCAATATCAATTAAAAACAAAATAAATATAGTAAGTTTGCTATGTCCCTTCAAGTATCAAAAAGCATGGATTTACAAAGAGAAATGAGAACTTTTCAACTGATAATATCACAACAGCATCTGATTCTGAATTATACTGCAAAGTTTAATATTTCTTAGACCTATTTGTTCCTCCCAGCCACCTGTCCTCCTTCCAAATCCTCTTACATTCCCATAGCCAATCAGCCCTCAATCCCACCAAAATCATCCTTCTATATCTTCCCCTAGCTTCCATGACATAAAAGCTATACCTACTTTTGTGAACACCAACTCTGTCATAATTAAGGGTTCCAATATTAGGATTTGCTCTCGCAGCTAAAAGCATATGAACACAGTCCTTGTGGCCATTGAAAGCAGCACAATGGAGGGGTGTCACCCGGTAATGATCACCGAGATCAGGATCAGCTGTAATGAATGGCCAAAAGAAATATTTATCTGCATTGTGAAAGAACATTTTGAATACATGTACAGTAAAAGGCACAACAAAACCTTGTGGCTCCCACCATGCAGAAAACAATGAAACAAAAGAAAAATATAAATTACTTATTCCAACAATAGAGTACATGAAAATTAAAAACAATGATGCAAAGACATAACGTAACCACACCTCATTCTGAGATCATAGATTGATACAGTACAGAGCTGATGAGAATGTACATAGGCCTGCACTGATACAAATACAGGGGACATATTCAAGTAATTATTATTATTATACTGAATATTATAGTGCTAAAATTTATGAGAAAAAAACATGCTCATAAGCACTGTACATGAAATATAATATAAATTATTATGATTAGAAGTTATAGTCCATATGCTAACTTAAATAGATTTGTTTTTAATAAAGATTTAAAAGTGTTTAAATCTAAACAGTCTCGGACATCACTTGGAAGCTTGTTCCAGAGTGCTGATGCTATTGTTCTAAAAGATTTGTCACTATAACTGACAGTTTTTGGTAAGCACAGCTTTCACAAAAAGGAGGGAAAAAATTCATCCTAAAATACATCACACAGTGACATATATCTCTGCAAGGAGCATAATAAAATAATGGACATGGCTATACACCTGGTCGTTGTGTCCATAACCGAATGTAGAATATAAATGACCCGGCAGTTGTTGACCAATCAGCAATCGGACAATGATGTACGCATGTATGTATGCTGCTGCACATATGTCGTTTGCTGTCATTTACTGATTTGCTGGATGTTGGAGGTTATTCAGTTTCAAGTCTCATTCTGTGATTTGTGTGTAGAATGGCCCCTGGCCACTGTGACAATAGGCGCTATAATGCGTGGTGCCGCTAAGGATAAAACTTGCTGTACCTCTTTCCAAAATTCCTGGTGCCACCAAGTGGCCAGCACTCCCTCCCCACTTTTTTTAAGCCCAATCCATGTTTTAGTGGCCAAATAAGCATTCATTGGACCTCTTTTTAAGCTATATGTTATCAACGGGCCCCTTTTCAAACCTCCTGCATCTGTCAGGGTCAATTCCAACAACCCTCCCCCCTCCCCCCACCTACCCCAGGAAAGAGTTTTAGCCTGTATATTCCTCTCTTCTAAACTTTGTATTTGTAAACTTTTGTGGAAAAACTGAAGAAGTTGCACTTCACCATATCTGTACTGAGGCCATAGGTGCAGGCGTAGACCTATATGAAGCGATGGCAGGGGGAAATTACCCTCAGTAACAAAAGTGGGGCAGAGGTACCTTATGCGCTCACTTTTTCAACAAAAAATCAGGACAAAAATATATTACCAAAACTTCCAGTAAAATGATATAACATCAAATTTCTCAACTAACACACACATCCATCCCATGACAGTCCCAATTCACATAGTACATAAACAACGTAATGGATTAGATAAAAGAGGGGTTGCATAAAGTTTTTTCGCCTTTTTGGACAAAATTTGTTTCAAAAACTACTTAGGGATATTACAGCATTGGCCCTCTGAGATTTTGACCTGGCTCCCCAGCCCTGCTGGGAAATGGGTTGTTCCCCCGTACAAATGTTGTTTCTACTCCTATTGCATTGGTACATTAGCTCCATGGACTAAGGTTATGAATGATCAAAGTGCATAGCCGCCAAGTTTTTATGGAAATATAACAAGAATAATAACAATGATCATAACTCACAGGGTGCAACAATATGACAAACAGCTCTATAAGCTGTACAAGGAAATAAAAATAAAAAGGCCCCAGTGCCTATTATTTGCATGGGAATAAATTGTAGCCAAGATTGACGGATCCATATACTGATTATACAGTAGTTTTCAATGAAATGTTACACGGCAGACCAGGCCGCCAGATCCATGGTTTTCAATGAAATGTTACATACCATGCCGCTAGTTATTAGTCACATACCCACTGTACATGTGTATTTACTATGGGACATTGTTATGTGTACACTGGGTTGTTAAAGTTAGTGATGCTAGCTATGGAAAAAAATACTTTCTTATATCATCTACTTGCAGACATGACAGATGCTCCAAATCTTATTTACGTCATCGGGTGCTAAAAATGTACACAAAAAACAGTTTTTATACAAATTCTAGTGTTAAATCTCTCCGCAAATGAACCATTTGCGATGCAACGTTATATGTATAGGCATAGCTTTTTCTGTATGCAGTATATGGAGCCTTGTTAGCTCTGTGAGGCCGGCCAATCAATAAATATTCGCAATCACTAACAAAAAAAGAAAATGTCAGCTAATTAAAAACAAAGAAAATAGTAACTGTCTGTCATGATAAAAAAAAATGTCATGCTTGAAACAGAGCATTACAATTCTTAGCTACCAGGCCGCCTGACTGCCTGGTCCATAGTTTTTAAAGAAATGTAACATACCAGGCAGCCCGGTCCATATAGTTTTCAATGAAATGTTATGGACTCGGCCGCCTGCCAGATTGCATAGTTTGTAAGTCATGTGGAAGATCTTCCACACGCACTTTGGGATCTACATGTTGAATTTAGGAAGAATCGGCGCACAATGTTCAGTTTGTGTCCAATTATTGCAACCTACACACCCCCGCGCAAAGCGTTAATCAGCATGCAATCAATAATGTTACATTAATCTTATGCGCACATTTAACAAGCAATGCAACCTGAAACGCCTGGTCCATATTTTTCAATGAAATGTTACAGACCAGGCTGCCGGGTCTATAGTTTTCAAATAAAATGTTATAGGCCTGGCTGCCGGGTCTATAGGCGCGACCTATGTTGATAATAAAAAGAAAATCAATTAGACCTACGCCAGTGTTGTTTATAGATGCTGTGTTTTGTGTGTTACTCCCTTTAACCCGTGCTCACGTGATGGGTAACCTTTTTGGTTATTTCTGACTCTCTCTATTTTGAGCCTTGATACCATTTTCACATGTAATGTAATTGTCAGCTTTGACTTGGCATTTTCTGTTAATAGTGTTCGTTTTTGTAGTTGAATCTTGTTGGAGTTGTGCGTGGATAGTTACCATTAACCTAATTATTGGCACTGAATAAAATGACAAAATTGGTCAGTCAGCAGATTTTGCAGCACTATGAAAATTATCAAATTCAGTGTTGCAAATTTATTTGACATTATTCCTGTGCATATTTCTAACAGTGAGGTAAACCATCATAAAATGTCAGCATTTAAAACCAAAACAGTAGAAAACATCTACAAACTTAAATACTAAAAAGACCACAAAATGTCAAATGATTAGCACTTAAGTTAGAACTTTGGAAGAGGCAAGGCTTGGTAGAAGTTGAAGGGTTTGAACTCAAATAAAGCACCCGGTCCAGAATGTATACATCCTGTTGTCTTACGTAAGTGTTCTGATCTTCTCTGAGTATTATCTTTTCAAGTGCTTTGATGTTGGTGTTGTTACGAGTGATTGGAGAATTGCTAATGTTACTCCTATTTTAGAAAAGGGTGACCACAGTTTGCCTTGTAACTATGGGCCAATGAGTCTTACTAGTGTTGTGTGCAAGGTCATGGAGTCTATTAATAAGGATGTTGTACCAGATCATGTACTGCTCAATAGTTTTTTAATTTGTTCCAGCTTGATTTCTGACCTAAGAGGTCTTGTGTTTCTAATTTATTGGAGTTTCTTGATGATGTTACTAAATTAGTTAATTCTGGTCATAATGTGATGTTATCTATTTAGATTTCAAAAAAACATTTGATAAGGTTCCATTGGGCAGGCTTATGATGAAAACAAGGGCGCTTGGTGTTGAGGAAAGTGTGCCAGTTGGATATATTCTTGTTTAGTTTACAGGTCACAAAGACTTGTTGTTAATGGTAAAGTATCTCCATGGAAGAAGGTTACAGTGGTGTTCCTCAGGGTTTTGTACTGGGTCCACTTCTTTTCTTAATCTTTTATTAATTATATTAATGTTTCCCTTGGCTCCAGGATTTGTAAATTTTCTGAAGACACTCAGCTGTACAGGATTGTTGATGATGCTAGGGATTGGGTTCTTCACTTTTGCAAACTGATCTGGATAAGTTAAATTCTTGGTCCCAAACATGGGAGATGTCATTCAATGTTAATCAATGCAAAGTTATTCATTTTGGTTAGAGCAATTTGGCTTTTGATTACTGCATGAATGGTTTAAATTTTGGTTGTGTTGATCAAGAAAGGGATGTACATGTAGGTGTTGTCATTACTAGCAATCTGAAGCCTTCTAAACAGATTGATTATAAAAAAATTGTTTTCTTGGTAGAGAGGTTGCTTTTAATTTGTAAAATTAGTTTAGTCAGGCATCATGCTATTCAGGCTTGGAGTCCTTTTTATGAGAAGAATAAGTTTGTTTTGAAACAGGCTCAGTAAAGAGCCACTACAGACTAGAAAGTAAGAAATCTCTTATAAATCTAGGTTGCGAATTTTTGGTTTGACCATGCTTGAGTTGAGAAGAGTACGTGGCGATATGATTCAGGTTTTTAAATTCCTATCTGGTAATTGCTTTGACTTCCTGTTATTTCTTGCATGTTTAAGCTCATCCTCATGTGACATGTGACAACAGTTTAAAGTTGACCAAAAAATTATCACGGATAGATATTTGGCATTTTAGCTTTTCGCAAAAGTTGTTAATGAGTGGAATGGTTTGCCTGGGTGGGTGGTTAGCTCCAATTCTGTTCACAATTTCAAAGTCAACATTAATAACATAACATAACAAGATGATGGTCACAGTGCCTAAACTAACACCACCACAAAAAAAAAAAATCAAAGATGCCCAAAGTTAGCAGTTTGAAGCCCATATTCTCTTTTAAGTTCTCTACTAACTCTGGGCGTCTTGATTTTTTTTTTTTCTTTTTGTGGTGGTGTTAGTTTGGGCCCTTTTATGGGGTGGCTAACCCTTCTTAGCCCGTAATCTTGTTATGTAGTACAGTACTAGTAAGTTGGACTCTGAGCAAACTTGGTTTTCAATTTATTTAATAAAAATGGAAAGTTATTTACCATCATTTTCCAGTAACATGCGTAAAATTTTCCCATACCCCTCCATTGCTGCACACATTAACGGTGTCATGTAATTCTTTCCTGAGATTGACTCTGCATGAATGTGCTTACTTGCATTTACATTTGCCCCTTTCTGCAGCAGATCTATCACTTTGTCGATAGCACCATTATCGCAAGCGGTCACCAAGGCTTTGTCTAAAAGAAGCTGCAGCTCTTCTTCAGAATGATAAACACTTTGCTCAAAAGGATCTCTATTTAGTTGTGCCATTACAATTTTCTTAGCAGACTAACTGTTAAATATTTGTAGCGTAACTGCTATTTGCACGCAATACAACGAAAAGAAGTTGCTTTGTCACATTCGGTTTGTTTTCGACTGGTAGTATAGTCTTATTACGAGTGATCATTCCATATTCAATGTGACAGCTACCCGTTTCCACGCAATGAGCGTGAAACGGGGAAAAGCTCTTATTGAAAATATATTTATATATATATATATATATATATATATATATATATATATATATATATATATATATATATATATATATATATATATATATATATATATATATATATATATATATATATATATATATATATATATATATATATATATATATATATATATATATATATATATATATATATATATATATATATATATATATATATATATATATATATATATATATATATATATATATATATTTATATATATATATATATATATATATATATATATATATATATATATATATGTATATATATATTAAGTATATATATATATATATATGTATATATATATATATTCATATATATATATATATATACATATATATATATATATATATATATATATATATGTATATATATATATATATGTATATATATATATATATATATATATATATGTATATATATATATATATATATATATATATATATATAATATATATATATATATATATATATATATATATATATATATATATTTATATATATATATATATATATATATATATATATATATATCTATATATATATATATATATATATATAAATAAATATATTTATATATATATATATATATATATATATATATTTATTTTTTTAGTTGAGCTTTTGTGTCCATTTTACTGTATTTTACCATTTTTAAGCATTTTCATTTTTGTTATCCAGTTATCAACATGTACACCTCCTATCCTCTAGTGAAAATATATTTTGTTGCATGACTTATTATTTGTATTCGTTGTGTATTTGGGCCTCCCGTGCTTTCTAGCCAAAGCGTATACAGCTGGCATATCCCCCTCCCGCCTCTTCCCCTCCCAAACAAATAATTATTTAAAACCAAATTGAATGAATTTCAAAATCACTCCTGTTTCCTTCTTCAGTAGTATGAATGAAGGAAAGAGGAGTTTGAGGGAAGACGAAATGATTTGATGATGACGATTTTCAATAATTATTTAAAAAAATTGTACCCTCCCTCTAATTAACAAATATATCATATATAATAAATTATATATATTAACATATATTTATATATATATACCTATTTATATAGATTTCTTAAAAAAGGAACTGATATATTCTGTTATGAAATATGCAAATATGCTGAGACAATTAAGGTAATGCAGTCTAAATCATATTTATTGAGAAACCGCAATTTGCAACAATTTACCAATTTGCTGCTTTCATATGTCATATGCAGAAAAGTACATAACCCGGCATAGTGGATGAGATTGTGTAGCATTTCTAATTTATTTAAATTCTCTCTTATAAACAAATATAGACAAGGAAAATAAAGACGTCGTGATAACTAAGGCATGATGAACTCGCACCATCATCACATCTGCACATTTTCCTACAAAAGGTTTCATTTGTCTTTAGGAATTTAGTGGGGTGATTTCCACAGCCCTGAACATGCAGTTACGCCATGCCACATTTTATTGCCAGTAAATAGATTTCGAAAAAATAAGATAACATACATAAAATTGTTCAGATGATATAAAGTATGAATTTCTGAAAAGTGGGGGGTCCAAAGATTTGAAACTGGTTTTAAACAGTGGGCGCATATTTTGAAGAAATAATTTCAGGTGGGATCTCAGGATCCTCAAAGATCGTATTATCACCGATTAACAGTACAACAGGATCCAAATAATGAACGATATGACTATATTAACGAACAATTTTTAAATTAAAATATTACATTTTGATTTGTTTATTGGTTTAAGCTTAAACATAGGCGCGGCTCGCCATATGGGCGAGGGGGGAAGGAGACAATTTGCCAACCACTATTTTTTTTAGAAGAATGCATGAGTTGTCTCTTATTGCATGGGCCTATAGCAGCAATTTGGGGTGGGGTGGGGGAGTATGAATTTTATGACCAATAAGTTACCGTTAAAAGACATTTCAACTTACCTTCAATCCAAAAAAAGTGGGGAAGAGCCCCCATGCTGCCAGGTCCCTGTATTGAAAGGGGTTAGGCGGACAATGTCCTCCCAAGTTTTCCAACCATGTTTTTATTAAACAAGGATACATGAGTTTTACGAGCATTGATCAAAATTTTCGGAAAATTTTAAATATAATGTAAGGGGACTACATATTTGTCTGAGGCCCAAATGTTTTCTTAATCGGGAGGTGAATCTTCAATGTTAATGAAATCCGAATAATATTTCAAAGATTAAAATCTATGTTTTCAAGTCTCAAATATCAATTTTGTTTCTTTTTGGGGCCCTCTAATCGAGGGTCAGGGGAAATTCTACCTTGCCGCTGACCACTTCTCAAAGGGCGGGCTTGCTGGACTAGTTCAGTCCCGAACAGTTCTAATTAAAGTTTATTGTAGAATGATTCTGCTCCTTCATAAAAAATAAAAAAAAGCATCCCCGACAAAAAAGAATCTACCAGATAGGCGACAGACTGAAACTTTATACATTGAACTTCCAAAAATAGGAAATTTTAACCGCAATTTCGAAGTTTGCCAGGAAAGTGATAAATTTCCCGACAAACTGCACGCTTTTTTAGACAAAATGCAGGGGTTTTTTTAAATCTGTACTTTATAAGCAGTTTGTTTGGAATTTCAACATAACTTATTCAGTCATGAAAATTATAAATAAAAATTGCAGTTTGTCCTGAAAATCATGCTGTTTTTCGGAAATTGATATCTAGTCCAACAAACTGTAAACTTTTTCCGACAGTGTTCGGAAAATAATGTGATTTCAAATGTTAAAATTCTGGAAAATTATAAAATTATCCCGACAAACTGTCAAGTTTTCTCGGTAAAATTGTGGAAGAATTATTCATGTGGAATTGGGGATGAATGGATCACAGTTTTGTACTCAGTACTCTCTCTTAGTTATGTCTTTGGCTATATGTTTTTCCCCGGGACCTCTTCATAAAAAAGCAAAAAACAAAACTGCATCAAACCTTTTACAACGCAGAAACCAAAAGGTGGTAAAATGTGACCCCCCCCCCCCCCACCTGCCTTTGGAATTTGTTGGGATCCGCACCTGATTTTTCCATCTCTGGGCATCATTCCTAAATCATCATCACGGTAAAATTGTAAAAGAAAGCACCTTAAAATTACGGTAAACATTTTTGACATGCCTTTTGCTGAATTACAAAGTCCTTCGCATCCAATGACAGAAATTTGTACATTATTTGGTAATGTTCTCCAGAAATAACTTACACGAAGCCCTCGGGAAGGAGGGAGGGGGAGGGGGGTAACCCCGGAAATGGCCGCAAAGGAGAAATGGCTTATCAACTAAGAAAAATACCGTAAAATCATTATTTGTATATTGCATTACGTACATATTGCCCGAATATTGCAAATTTCCAAATGGTAATATGGTCATATAATCACACAAGACCATATCGTAAACAGCAAAACATTTTAAAGAGGTAAAAAAAAAGGGTCATTATCAAATTGAACACCAACTAATGAATAATTTTGATAAGCAAAAAAACTTCAGGTGATCTTCAGGAATTTCTGCCAAATTCTATGTCAAATCTGCCAAAATTTATATAGGCTTTGAATTTTAAAATTAATTTTGCCTGAATTTTCCACTGAATTTGCCCAAATTTTGTACGATATGAAAATTTGGAAGGGGCATGTGCTTCTGTCCCGGGACGAGAGCGTTTACGTAAATATTTGCCTAGAAACTTTGAAATGTACAATCCACCCCTATCCTATTTGATCACCACACTGGACTGCTGGATGTGGATGTTTTAACAGACATCTTCCCCACCTCGGGCCAACCCACCGCCACCAGCACAATTAACAGCCATTTAATTTTGCCAAGGTTATCAGTTTATGGCGTAAAAAGTTATGTAATTTCAATGTGAAAAGTGAGGAACATGGCCTACTATCAATGATAAATAAATGAAATCTGGCTGCCTGGGGACAAGTGAGCCATCCCCCTTCATATTATCAGACATGCAACAATAATAGTCTGGACATGGAAACAGTTTGCCAAGGATACACAAGTGACATGTATACACTACGCCTCAAAGACTGAAACTTAAAAGATGTTTTTTTTTTACTCAGTCACGACCTTCAGTTGTTCCGAGATGTCAGTAGCAAAATGAGATGTAGATGTAGCGAGGTGATTTTTAAATACCACTTTTTTCTTTAAAGATCAACATGTTACTTTATGAACCCATTTGGAGTAAAGATTATGTAGGACTAAACAATCGAATCTTTTCCTAATACTTTGGCGTTAACAAGGTTAGCTGAATTAAGTTTATTTGCTTGCGTGCGGCTCTCCAGAAATGTACTGGAAAACTAAATAAAAGTGAAAATCCACATCAAAAAATTCTTTCAATAGTGACCAACATGATCCGAGGGTCATCAGGTCATGTAATGTTGCTTCACCCATGCACATAGCAGCAAGAAGAGTTCTTGGCCAAGATGCCAAGGGAAGAGGACGCCCGAAACAATCCGGTGTCACAAGTTCTGTTTCATTTAAGTCAGCATATTTTACTTGAATATCTACATTTTGCATGACTAGGTTAATTTTTGTGCCAGGGAATATTGCAAAGACAAAAAAAAGGTGATTGACTATTCTTCTACAAGTGTCATACACTTGCATGTCATTAAGATTAAATATTTTGTCAAACAGCTTTAGTCTAGAGGTCCTCTACCTTGAGGCATATTTACCTTAAAATTACCGAAGACGGACGCAAATGTACAATTAAAGGGTGGGGGGAAGGGGGATGGAGGTTCGAATTCATGGGCAAGGGAGCGTAATTTGAAGTGGGGGCGCAAAGGTCTGAGTAAACCTTTTTAGGTAATATAATAAAAATAGGCCAACTTTTACCCAGAAACCTTACTATAGTGCATTGCAATTTAATTGATAGTTTCATTTGTTTTCCCCAGACGTGCATGGCATTGTACGCTACGCGTAGCGTGAATTATTTCGATATTTTCAAGTAGTCCTGGAACTTTTAAGCTCCCTTGGTAGGGTCTAGGTGCAAAGCTCTGGTGGGGGCCAGGGGAAGAAGTACCCGAAAGGTCAGCGATTTGGCCGTCTTTCCAGGTCAGTTTTGGTCCGTCTTAAAACTTATAACAGAAGTTCCATGTACTGAATTTTTCAACTTTGATTAAAGACGTGACATATAACATGCGTATGAAGGTAAAATTTTCCGGCAGAACATATAGCGACACCCAGAGCTCAATCCATAGGGGCACTTCTTGTTAGCGCATATGGGAGAAAACACGATTTGCACTTCGCCAAAGTTACTGAAGGTAGCACAGAGCTAAATATTTGCCCCATTGAAACCTATGATGAAAGCCTTAATTTCGGAGTCTTTTTCGTACAAGAAAGCGAAAGATTTTGTGACTTTCGTGAGGTTTTCTGAAAAATATGTTCTATAATCTTTTGGATGAGGGTAATTTCAAAAGGTGGTTACCGGAGGTTTTGGGCCCGAAGTCAAAAGATAGTAAATACCCTCATTTGATAACACTATTTTCAGTATTGCTGCATGGTAAAATAGTTCCCCTAATTTTTTTCTGAAGATGATTTTAACTAATCTATATATTCAATGTCATGACATATTCTTTTCATCTGTTCATACACCTACTAAAATTGTCAAGTCTTGGACTTGTTCCTTCGTAAATGGCGGCCCTTCAAAAATGTTTATTTAGCCTCTTTACTGAGAGTACTAATTTTGTTCTTGCGGATTAATACCTGATTAGTTCCGGGCTACCTAAAGTCGAGTGATCGCAAGTCCGGAAAGTTTTGGTTATGGTCAGCTGCGTACCGAGCAAGTGATTTGCAAATAATCGATAGTTGGGTAATACCACAGGTGGCGATCCTGGGGGGACGGGGTACATGTCCCAAATTTTTTGTTGGTGGACGAATATACTTATGCTTCCCCCCCCCCCCCCCCTAAAAAGTGAAACCTTTTATATAAATCCTATGCAAACTTTGATCTGTTTTGTCATTTGACTGTTTGGTAATTTTCATCATTTTAAAGCCTCGTTACCCGATGCCCCCAGTAGCATAACTATGGCCCAACGGACTGGGGACAAGTGGGGCCCTGCGTGCCCATATGGTATAACAGCCCCTACACTATATTTTGTTACGGGTCCCACTACAGACCCATAGGGTCCAGCCCGGAGGCTACCTTAGTTAGTCCACCCCTCCCCCGTGGATTAGCTACTGTTTGTGAAGTATATGACAAATACAACTTTCAGAAAAAGATAATAGATCATATACTAATATCAAGCAGCACGAACTATAGATAATGGCGTGGGAACCAGGCAAGAAGCCTTTTTACTAAATCAGTAAGTGTGTTCAGAAAGCTCTAAAGATTTCATGTTTTGATGGCTTTATAATGATACAAAACTTTTGAATGAAGATACAAAAAAATGTAAAAAAAAGTCAAAGATTGCATATCCATATGTAAAACTCAGCATGAGCATATTTGTTCCAAATAAGTTATGGGGAGGGGGAGCTTGACGAAGATTGCTTGATATATAAGGTCTCATTGTTGTTGGGGACATAAGCAATATTGCACTTGCTTGATATATAAGCTTCACTTTTTTATGGTGGGGGGGGGATAAGCATTTCCGTCACCCAACAAAATCATTAGAGGGACATATCTGCGTGGGAACCTGGTTAGCGGTCCAGGACGCGATAGATACTCTGAAGATTCAATATTTCTGATGGCCCTATAAATGGCTTTAAAATGATGGAAAATTGCCGAACAGTCATCTTTTTTAGGGCGGACATAAGCGCGCATATTCGTCATATAACAAAGATATTGGGGGAACATATCGGCGTGGGAACCTGGTTAGGGATCCAAGGGACAATAGATAATCTGATGATTCGTTACTTTTGATGGTCCTGAGCTGCTAAATGGCTTTTGAATAATGGAAAACTGCCGAACTGTCATCTTTTTTTTTTTTTATGGGGACATAAGCGCGCATATTCGTCACCTTACAAAATTATAAGTGGGACATATCGGCGTGGGAACGAAGAAGTTTCAGGGCCAGGGACGAGCTTGCCGGAAGTTTTGAATATTCATTATATTAATGGCCATTATTGGCTTCTAAATATGGAAACTTTAAAATGAAGATAACAGATCAAAGATTGCATATTCATATTGAAGGCTTCATTGTTTTTTCCATTTTTTTTTTTTTGGGGGGGAGGGGTGGGCATAAGCAATATTTTATCATATCATATTGGCGTGGGAAGCACAACCTCTGTAATTTATACACAGAAAACTACAACATTAAAGGAGACATGAAGTTATTTGAAATCGATTATAAAGAAAAACATTAGACTTTGATCAAGAACTGTGTTGATGATGTCATATTTAAAGGGCAGTTTGAAGAAAATGGCCGCGCTTATGTATAAGTTATTTTAGACAGAATCAATGCTTGAATTAATTGGAGAAAAAATTATGTTAGATTGCTTTGGGAAATCTAAAATTTGAGCAAATGGCAAAATTTTACGGGTTTACTGTATATAGTTAAATTCCTAATTTTAAGTTTGCTGTTCCTGGCAGCGGTACATGATTTAACATGTTCATTGACTTTAAATGTTCATCAAGAAAAAACAACCTTTTCTTATTTAATTTAAGAATTAATTCTTTTTAACATTTGTGTTATATTATGAAAGCAACATTGCAGTATCACTGCTTCAGGGCGCGTTTCAGGGACCTTGAATAAAAACAATCACTAAAACAATTTGTCTATAGTCTTTCTCACTAAAGCGATTAGAAGTAGAACAATAATGGTCACTTTCCGACTGAGGCCTAAAACCAGGTCATATCCATGATCATATCCTCAAGTGTGAAATGTGTTATGCTGTGATCAGGAAGGCACATTAGACAATATCCATATGATTTTCAGTTGAATTTCAACATTGTGGGGACCTAATATATATATATACAGATTGTAGGGACCTAATATTTATATACAGATTGTGGGGACCTAATATATATATATACAGATTGTGGGGACCTAATATATATATATATATACAGGGGGACCTAATATATACATACAGATTGTGGGACCTAATATTTATATACAGATTGTGGGAACCTAATGTTTATATACAGATTGTGGGGACCTAATATTTATATATACAGATTGTAGGGACCTAATATTTATATACAGATTGTGGGGACCTAATATATATATATAACAGATTGTGGGACTTAATATACATATCTGGTTATGGGGATATGTGTCCACATAATCTTGTTTAATTTATTACTACAAAAAATTTAATATCCCAGAATTGTTTGCGATATATTCTTATATATGACCTTTTCTGTGATCAGGAAGGCACACTAGACAATATCCATATGATTGGTTTTGAATATCATTTGAATATCATATATATATATATATATATATATATATATATATATATATATATATATATATATATATATATATATATATATATATATATATATATATATATATATATATATATATATATATATATATATATATATATATATATATATATATATATATATATATATATATATATATATATATATATATATATTATATATATATATATATATATATATATATATATATATATATATATATATATATATATATATATATATATATATATACATATACATATATATGTATATATATATATATATATATATATATATATAAATATATATATATATATATATATATATATATATATATATATATATATATATATATATATATATATATATATATATATATATATATTTATATATATATATATATATATATATATATATATATATATATATATATATATATATATATATATATATATATATATATATATATATATATATATATATACATACATATATATATATATATACAAGATAGTAAATACCCTCATTTGATAACACTATTTTAAGTATTGCTGCAGGGTAAAATAGTTCCCCAATTTTTCTGAAGATGATTTTAACCAATCTATATATTCAATGTCATGACATATTCTTTTCATCTGTTCATACACCTACTAAAATTGTCAAGTCTTGGACTTGTTCCTTTGTAAATGGCGGCCCTTCAAAACTGTTTATTTAGCCTCTTTACTGAGAGTACTAATTTTGTTCTTGCGGATTAATACCTGATTAGTTCCGGGCTACCTAAAGTCGAGTGATCGCAAGTCGGGAAAGTTTTGGTTATGGTCAGCTGCGTACCGAGCAAGTGATTTGCAAATAATCGATAGTTGGGTAATACCATAGGTGGCGATCCTGGGGGGACGGGGTACATGTCCCCAAAATTTTGTTAGTGGACAAATATACTTATGCTTCCCCCCCCCCCCCCTCACCCTAAAAAGTGAAACCTTTTATATAAATCCTATGCAAACTTTGATCTGTTTTGTCATTTGACTGTTTGGTAATTTTCATCATTTTAAAGCCTCGTTACCCGATGCCCCCAGTAGCATAACTATGGCCTAACGGACTGGGGACGAGTGGGGCCCTGCGTGCCCATATGGTATAACAGCCCCTACACTACATTTTGTTACGGGTCCCACTACAGACCCATAGGGTCCAGCCCGGATGCTACCTTAGCTAGTCCACCCCACCCCCACTCCCCCCCCCCCTGTGGATTAGCTACTGTTTGTGAAGTATATGACAAATACAACTTTCAGAAAAAGATAATAGATCATATACTAATATCAAGCAGCACGAACTATAGATAATGGCGTGGGAACCAGGCAAGAAGCCTTTTTACTAAATCAGTAAGTGTGTTCAGAAAGCTCTAAAGATTTCATGTTTTGATGGCTTTATAATGATACAAAACTTTTGAATGAAAATAAAAAAATATTTAAAAAAATCAAAGATTGCATATCCATATGTAAAACTCAGCATGAGCATATTTGTTCCAAATAACCAAATAAGTTATGGGGGGAGGGGGGAGCTTAACGAAGATTGCTTGATATATACGGTCTCATTGTTGTTGGGGGACATAAGCAATATTGCACTTGCTTGATATATAAGCTTCACTTTTTTATGGTGGGAGGGGGGGGGGGATAAGCATATCCGTCACCCAACAAAATCATTAGAGGGACATATCTGCGTGGGAACCTGGTTAGCGGTCCAGGACGCGATAGATACTCTGAAGATTGAATATTTCTGATGGCCCTATAAATGGCTTTAAAATGATGGAAAATTGCCGAACAGTCATCTTTTTTAGGGCGGACATAAGCGCGCATATTCGTCATATAACAAAGATATTGGGGGAACATATCGGCGTGGGAACCTGGTTAGGGATCCAAGGGACAATAGATAATCTGATGATTCGTTACTTTTGATGGTCCTGAGCTGCTAAATGGCTTTTGAATAATGGAAAACTGCCGAACTGTCATCTTTTTTTTTTTTATGGGGACATAAGCGCGCATATTCGTCACCTTACAAAATTATAAGTGGGACATATCGGCGTGGGAACGAAGAAGTTTCAGGGCCAGGGACGAGCTTGCCGGAAATCTTAAATATTCATTATTTCAATGGCCAATAATGGCTTTTAAATAATGGAAACTTTAAAATGAAGATAACAGATCAAAGATTGCATATTCATATTTAAGGCTTCATTTTTTCCATTTTTTTTTTTTTGGGGTGGGCATAAGCAATATCTTATCATATCATATTGGCGTGGGAAGCACAACCTCTGTAATTTATACACAGAAAACTGCAACATTAAAGGAGACATGAAGTTATTTGAAATCGATTATAAAGAAAAACATTAGACTTTGATCAAGAACTGTGTTGATGATGTCATATTTAAAGGGCAGTTTGAAGAAAATGGCCGCGCTCATGTATAAGTTATTTTAGACAGAATCAATGCTTTAATTAATTGGAGAAAAAATCATGTTAGATTGCTTTGGGAAATCAAAAATTTGAGCAAATGACAAAATTTTACGGGTTTACTGTATATAGTTAAATTCCTAATTTTAAGTTTGCTGTTCCTGGCAGCGGTACATGATTTTACATGTTCATTGACTTTAAATGTTCATCAAGAAAATACAACCTTTTCTTATTTAATTTAAGAATTAATTCTTATTAACATTTGTGTTATATTATGAAAGCAACATTGCAGTATCACTGCTTCAGGGCGCGTTTCAGGGACCTTGAATAAAAACAATCACTAAAACAATTTGTCTATAGTCTTTCTCACTAAAGCGATTAGAAGTAGAACAATAATGGTCACTTTCCGACTGAGGCCTAAAACCAGGTCATATCCATGATCATATCCTCAAGTGTGAAATGTGTTATGCTGTGATCAGGAAGGCACATTAGACAATATCCATATGATTGTCAGTTGAATTTCAACATTGTGGGGACCTAATATATATATACAGATTGTGGGGACCTAATATTTATATACAGATTGTGGGGACCTAATATATACATACAGATTGTGGGGACCTAATCAGCTAATATTTATATACAGATTGTGGGAACCTAATATTTATATACAGATTGTGGGGACCTAATATATATATATAACAGATTGTGGGGACTTAATATACATATCTGGTTATGGGGATATGTGTCCCCATAATCTTGTTTAATTTATTACTACAAAATTTAATATCCCAGAATTGTTTGCGATATATTCTTATATATGACCATTTCTGTGATCAGGAAGGCACACTAGACAATATCCATATGATTGGTTTTGAATATCATTTGAATATCATATATATATATATATATATATATATATATATATATATATATATATATATATATATATATATATATATATATATATATATATATATATATATATATATATATATATATATATATATATATATATATATATATATATATATATATATATATATATATATATATATATATATATATATATATATATATATATATATATATATATATATATATATATATATATATATATATATATATATATATATATGTATATATATATATATTTATATATATATATATATATATATATATATATATATATATATATATATATAGACATATACATATATATATATATATATATATATATATATATATATATATATATATATATATATACATATATATATATATATATATATATATATATATATATATATATATATATATATATATATATATATATATATATATATATATATATATATATATATATATATATATATATATATATATATATATATATATATATATATATATATATATATATATATATATATATATATATATATATATATATATATATATATATATATATATATATATATATATATATATATATATATATATATATATATATAAAACCAATCAAATTTTACAGCACATTTTCTTTAAAAGAAAACAAGTTTAAAATTTCCCGAAAAAGGAAAGAAAATGTTCCTAAAATGAAAGAAAATTGTCCACAAATAAAAGAAATTACCCAAAAATTAGCCAAAACATTCTCGAATGAGCTAAAGTCCTCGAAAATAAGCACAATTTTCTGATATTTAAAGAAAATTATCTCAGAATTCGAAAATAACTACCCGAAAATAATTCGGAGTGGGGAAGGAGGGGGGGGGGGGGAGAGGGGGGAAGCGGGAATAAAGATAATCAAAGATTTATTGAAAAGATTCCTTCCTTTCCCTCTCCCTCCCCCCACTAAGAATTTATTCAAAAAAGCGCTGCTTTATTCTTATAGTTCCATAGACCTGTTCCATCCATCATCTCATATAATAAAGCAGTGTGTATGACCATTAAGACCATGACCATGCTTCAATAACCGCCATTGGTTTGTTTCAATAACCGCCATGGTTTGCTTCAATAACCGCCTTGGTTCGCTTCAATAACCGCCATAGCTTGTTTCAATAACCGCCATGCTCCAATATCGGCATGCTCCAATAACCGGGGCAATAGTACCTAAGGAACCAACACATGGTGGGTACCAGGGTTAGAACCAACGCGAGCTAAATTTCCCATTAGGAAAACTACCCATCCTTTCATACGTCAAGTAAAATAGATCAATATGACGTGGAAGAATTGTCTTATTTCTCGACTTGACGCCCACCCTCTTCTCGGCGAGACTTGCTCCACCGTTGGGACTTTACTTTTGTGCCACCACTAGATGCAATTTAAGCCAAGCTACCACCGCGCATGCAGCCAGTTTGATACATACTGAATGAATGGGAAAAAATGACACAAACGTCGATTTTTTGCATTGCGTCGATTAGAATTGTCAATCTTACTATAGCCGGCGTATGGAATAAACGGTTAGCGCCCTCTTGAACTAACTTTTTTTCTAAACTGATAAAAGCTGAATTACCTGTAGAAACACAACTACAAAATATTCTAAATGCATTGAGATATCGTGATTATGATTGTAACAAGTGTCCTTTTTAGAGATGGAACCTGCCCTATCATGATTTTTTCATTAAAGAAAGTAACGAAAATATCGTCCTAAAAAGACTAAAATTGTCAAATATCACGCGCTTCGCTCGAATACACTATTCTCAATTTCCCCTAAAGACAAAGTTGGGACCCAACAGCCCTATAGGCCTATTAGACTTTTTATACTTAAAAGGCCTTTACCTCTGCCTACCTTTTATTTTCCGCGCTTATAATTTGCACAAAATCTTTAAAATAGGGCATTTCTAGAGTGTGCAAGCCACCCTAAATCTTATTAGTGGGCCATCTTTGAAATGGGCCATGCAGAGCAAAACTTCCTATTTGGACCCAGGCCATTACCATAAAATAAAGTGACACGACCTCTCCCATCTTATTTGTAAAGATTAAAAGATTCCCCAGCTTTACAGCAATACAAAAAAGTGTTATTTAAAATATCAAAATATATTTAAGTTCCTTATTCA